>JAAONU010000008.1:36484439-36748389 GCA_012932295.1 Cyclina sinensis
TGACAAGGTAGCACTTCTCAACTTACCCTTGCAGATATAGCCCTGAAACTTTCAATTCTTATTAACCACCAAGAGCTTATTCTGCTAACAAGAGGAGATAACTTGTGTCAAGCATTTTGTGTGAATTGTGGCGTCTTTTCGACTTAGAAATTTGGTTAAAGTTTTTCGGCAAGGTAGCACTAGTCACCTTTACCTTGCAGATATAGCCCTGAAACCTACAATTCTTGTTAACCATCAGGAGCTTACTCTGCTCACAAGAGAAGATAACTGTGTCAAGCATTTTGTGTGAATTATGGCCCCTTTTCGACTAAGAAATTTGGTTAAAGTTTTTGGGAAGGTAGTATTAGTCACCTTTCCCTTGTTGATATAGACCTGAAACATACAATACTACTTAACACTCAAGAGCTTAGTCTGCTCACAAGAGGAGATAACTTTGTTCAGCATTTTGTGTGAATTATGGCCCCTTTTCGACTTAGAAATTAGGTTAAAGTTTTTCGGCAAAGTAGCACTAGTCACCTTTCCGTTGCAGATATAGCCCTGAAACTCACAATACTTGTTAACCATTAAAATGTTAGTCTGCTCACAAGAAAAGGTTGCTGTGTCCAGCATTATGTGTGAAATATGGCCCCTTTTTGACTTAGAAATTTGGTTCAAGTTTTTGGCAAGGTAGCACTAGTCACCTTTTACTTGCAGATTAATTTAAAACATTTTTTTTATTATCATGGCTTTAGACTGCCACAATAGGAGGTCACTTTTTCAAGGATTTTGTGTGAATTCTGAGTTTATAAGGTTTTATTACCCTTTAGTGTGAAGTACTGAGAATAGTCGAGCGCGCTGTCCCATGACAGCTCTTGTCATAATATCTTATTGATTGATACGTCCCTTAGTATATATCTTATATCAGAATGCGGTCATATAAGAACGATCACTTGAACGATATTTCGTATAAACGAGGTAGCTGAAAAATTGTGTTTTCCTGTGAGTATCTGTAAGCTTTGAGATTGTATTTTCATATTTGATTTGTATAATTTGAACGAAATAATAATATAATGTATTCCAGAGCAATATTCCTATGTTTGCTACTCTCCTTTATGACACATGTTGCCTCTCAGTATACGGCTTACGAACTTCCATGGGACTATGGAGGCGATAATATTGGCACTGATCTGGAGGGAATGAAACAACTATTTCAAGATGTACTCAAGGGGTAAGTGTTTTTTTCCGCCAATTTTTGTAAAGATGTAGCCACCTTTTTAAACTATATTACATCGATATTTCAGTTAAATTATGAAGTTTTGATTATATAATACTTTTATTACCTTTTCTCATTTTTATTACTTTATCTCATTTTAATTACTTTATCTCATTTGCATTACATTAACTCTTTTTATTACGTTTACTCACTTCAACTCATTTTTGTATCACTTTTACTCACGAGAGCACACACGTATTTTGATTCACATTGCCTGTCAAATTAACGCATTGTGTCCGTTAACGTGCGCTTATCATTTAATATTTATAATTAACTGTTTCTACTGCGAAAATTTAATTCTTTCGTTAATTAGCTGTCCGGTCGTTACACATTTCATATTTTCACGTTCCGCACCGTAATTATGACCAGTGTTATTTAATTCCATATCTTCTTTGTCTTTAGGACTCATTAAGGATGTCTTTGATGCGACATTGTTTTACAAAAAAAAAGAAAAAAGAATACGACAACGTAACATTGATTTTGCATCAATATCAGTATCAAAATCTCACTGAAGTGATGATTTACTGAAAAAACAACATTTGTACATTTGATTTAAATCTTGGTATCGGCTATAAAGCTTGCAATGCATTTGTTTCTCAGATTTAAAAATGGTTGTCTCTCTTTCTTCACAGCTATGACACACGGATTCGGCCCCGCGAAGACCAGTCCCAGATCGTTCCTGTTAACACAACGTTCATTCCACAAGGTTTGATCGAGTTTGATACCTCTGAGCAGAAATTTTCTATCCTTGGTTACTTCCGGGTCCGCTGGGAAGATGAAGTGATCACGTGGGTGCCGAAAGACTACGCTGACACGAATTACATCAAAGTACCGATGTCTGAAATATGGAAGCCTAGCCTAATCATTTTAAAGGTATGCCTAATATATTCACGAATAACGAAGACGTATATACCATTAAATATTGCCAGTCTAAAAATATGGTAACCTGAATTTGATAAAAATATACAGAAACGGACATCTTGCCGGTTAAAACATTTAACGGTGAGTTTGTTACATACATGTTATGACATCATAATAAATATGTAGTATTTTTTAGTTTAAACCTTAGGAAGTATTGTGTAACACATCCATTACCTTAAAGAAAATACTAAACTTATGGATTTGCAATACATGTTATCGCAAATAATATGAGAAAAAACCCAGAGGGAAATAAAAAAGAAAAATAATTGTTTGTTTTACAAATATTTATACTGAAAGATAATTATGTACAAAAAAAACAAAGTTGATATATAAACCTATTTTTTGTTGTCTCGTATTAGGCTTACGATGGTGACGGTGTGGTGGGCAGTTCTAAAACAGATATTTCAAAGATTTCATCAGATGGCATTGTCCAGTGGGTTCCAAATGGAATCTATAGGTACCTGACCAAGTTATTGACACTTAAATAGTCAAAATGGTTGAATGTAATTTATATTTGATTTAGTTATTGTCTTAAATGATCGTAAACAATTATTTTAAATTGATTTCCCTTTGAAAGAAAATCAATAAATGATTATCAATGCATCTTAAAATCAGAGTACATTGAAAAGAAAGACGGATTTTTGATAACACTGTACAGATCATTTGCTTTAATTTCGTCTCATTTGATTGCATTTCAGTATTGTGTGTAACGTAGACATAAAATACTACCCATTTGACGAACAAACATGCATTATCACCTATTATGTGTCGGATGAAACTATTTCAACAGTTGAACTTGATCACCCTGAAGATGTAAACTTGAATGAATTCACAGAAAACTCAGCATGGCGAATCATACGCGTCACAAGGAAGAGATACCTCAAGTACAACACATACCATATAGATGTAGAATTCAGACTGCAAAGGAGAGCTAACTTTGCAACATTTACACTGATCATGCCTCTGCTCATGTTGGCTTTCCTGAATATCTGCACGTTCTTGGTTCCCATCGGTTCAGGAGAAAAGGGATCGTTTGCTATCACGATCTTTCTGTCCTATGGTATCTTCGTCACAATTGTCAGTGACACTTTACCAGACAACTCCCTGCAAATCTCTTATTTTCTTCTTTTCATCATCGTCTTGTTGTTCATGAGTGTCCTGTCAGTTGTTTACACCATTGTTCAAGCAAAGCTAATGGCCAGCATCGGTGACAAGGAGTGTACCCTGAGATGCTTCTGCACCAAAACAGAGTCCGACAACAAAGTAAAGCCTTTCAAACACGATTCGGGAGATATGGAGTCTGACCCTGAGAAAGCGCCACAGGTCTACCATGATGATATAGACAATGGCAAGCCTGATGAGATATACACCTGGGGAAAGTTTCTTGACAAGCTAGACACGGTCTTATTTATAGGTTTCTTCTTCGTCATCGTTTTATCCACGGCCGGGTTCTTCAGTCTGATGCTGCGAAGAATAAGTGAATCAACCGTGACTTAGATACAGGTTTTATACTGTTCTAAAAGAAAGGCAAAATTGTATACGTTATACAGATAATGAATACATGCTTTTTATTCTAACAATGCATATACAAAAAATCTCCGGATTCGCATAAGAGAAGATAGATAGATGTTGGCATCAACTTGGTTATAATTAATGTATTGTCGTTTTAAAAGGTTTAATGTGCACATTATTTAGACGGTTTGAACTTTTGTCCTGATCTTGTTGTAATAGGGTTTTAAATTATTTTGTTCTAAATGATACTAAATTATATCGTGATAAACACACAGATGATAAAATTATAACGGGCGAGCCGCTTTGCGAGCCCAAATTGAGTTTTTTTTCCAGAAAATTGGCAATTTCACTTTTTAATATATATCTTAGAAAAAAGAGTACAGAAACCAGCAATACATCAGGTAACTTAAAGTTATGATACTGCCCATTAACAAAAATAATACATTATCGTCAATTTATGAAAGTATTCGCACCAATGCATAGAGAACTTGCTAAAAGAAAATTTGCTGTTTACTTCCATTCATAACTATGTTCGTGGATATCATAGGAAATATCTAAAATATAAAAATCCTACTTTCGTTATTTGAACTCTCCACCATTGCCCAGATTTAATCAGAAGATGCTTATTTACATACAACAGTTATTTCTAGAAACAACACCTGATAAATTTAGTGCCAATAAGTTTTCTCAACAGGTCGTACTTCATCCTCTGTAATTTTTAAAGCTTTTCCTCAGTATTGTAAAGGTTTTGACGACCGCGCTTTCGAATACATTTTTGTCTTTTGGAATGAATATTCATTTCGAATAATCCACTTTTTTGTTGTCACATATTCAAAATTAATCATGTGACATTGACGACACGTTTCACGGATATTGGCGAAGTGAGTTCGGCATTTTCCGTGGCAATTTAAGACCGGTGGGTAATAAAATATTTTTAATAATTTATAGTCGGTCAATAGCTATACATAGCTAATGTTGTATTATTGACTTAACCGACTTTAAAAAAAATTTGTATTTGTATTTGTATTTGTATCCCGAGTTTCTCAAGCACATTTTGCCATCCACAAAAAATAACCGTGCAGGTAGGTCGTTGATAATATTTTTAAGCATTCTAGAGTTCTTATTTGTTTTATTTTCATTACGATTTTGGCCAGTATTATAACTTTAAAGATAGAATTAGTGAAGTTTATAACATTTTCTAAATATAGTAACTCGTGTTAATGAAAAGTGCACTTACAGAGTTTGGGATCCAAGCTGTCGCCCATTGGATATTAAAATTAGGCACAGAATTATGCTATAAACTATGAAATAATGGCCATTGATTATGACTGTCTGCAAATCAAAAGTGAAAAGACATTAAAAGTCAGGCTATTTAAGTTGTAAAAGTGAATGTTGTACATTTTAAAGTATCTCGTTGTTTCTATGATTTCATTATTCATGGGTAGGGATCTTTAGTTTTACGTGTTTTTACTTTCTAAATCTTCTGACGTTATCGTCATGCGTTAATCATTTTTTACTCGTAAAATTGTTGAACTGACACGTGTGAAGAGGTCTTGAAATAACCAATTTTCTACATGAGAATTATATATAGATTTTTTAAATACTATCTGATCATTTCTTCCTCTATTTTGTCAAGTTGACTGTGTATCTGATTAGACATAACATTGCTACATATATCTTTTATCCCCTTTGTAAATATTATAAGTATTATGCAATATTTATGATTAAAGATTATTTGTCAACGATGTCTTTTTTCTTTTTTTCTCAGAATACTAAAATATTTTATGAATTCCATTCATTTCATGACATGATGAATACATGTACAAGACTACTGCAGTGCATGGAATTGCTAGAATTGCGAACTTTCAGCCTTTAAACTTCCGTGGTTATCTCGTGTTGGGTAATTAACATTAAGTAAACATAGATAAGTAGAATATGGTCCCCTATAACTTTTATTTATTCATTTATTTTAATAATGTTAGAACAGTACAAGCGTTTCGTTTTATGTTCAAGCTCCTTTAGATATCAGTTGAGATTGAATGATTAAAATTGATCAAATATTTACAGCTTTCCACTGCGATATATCGGGAGAGTTGTCTTTATGCGGTAGATAATTAAAGTTAGTCAACCTCTCTAAAATAGGGGGAAAGTTACGTTGGCTATGCTCATCAACAAAGCATATTATTGTTTTGTTTGTTAGGGAAATATCTAAAATGATTAGATTTCAGTTAAGTTTTCTATAAAAAGGAAACCTTAGAGTATTTTCGCTTTAGACATAAATTTAGGTGATCTAAATCAACATATAAATTTGTAATTTTATTGAATATTTGTTAATGGTTTTCTTGAATATAAACAAAAGGTGTGATACTGCAAAGACTGAAAGAAAATTAAGTTCACCTGGCATATGTCTCACCTTTTTTTCATTCTTTGAGTAACTTTCATTAAAATCATATTACTATCATTAACATTGACTCAATAAACGAGTGACTGTATTAATCTAAAAGCTATTTTGAAACAAACGATGTCAACATCCCCTAAGCACCGGATGATAATTTTTGGAAGTACAAAAGTGTAAAATGTAAGGATATATTACCAGCCTAAAAGACAGCTTAGGTAATTTAGGTCTAGGCCGGAAAAAATTATGATATTATTAGTTATGTGATTTCATGTTGTCCTGGTTGTTTGTCGGGGTCAGCGGTATTGGCCCGAGCCTGAAGGGCTGAACTATGCCAATATGTTTTCACTTAATAAGTATTTGGTTTTATAAAAGCAAGTTTTATAGATAATAGTAGCACGTAAATCGATTTTCACACAAGAATATAGTGCCAGTTAAGGAACAATGCCTTTCAGAAAGAATACGTTGCCAGTTACAGTACAATGCCTTTCAGAAAGTATACGTTGCCAGTTACGGAACAATGCCTTTCAGAAAGAATACGTTGCCAGTAACGGAACACTTTCTTTCAGAATGAATATGTTGCCAGTTACGAAACAATGTCATTCAGAAAAGAAATGTTGCCATTTACGGAACAATGTCCTTCAGAAAGAATTTGTTGCAAGTTACGGAACAACGCCCTTCAAAAGAATACGTTGCCAGTTACGGGACAATGTCCTTCAGAAAAAATATGTTGCCAGTAACGGAACAATATCTTTCAGAAAGAATATGTTGCCAGTAACGGAACAGTGTCTTTCAGAAAGAATATGTTACAAGTTAAGGAACAATGTCTTTCAGAGAGAATAAGTTGCAAGTTACGGAACAATTTCTTTCAGAAAGAATATGTTGCCAGTAACGAAACAATGTCCTTCAGAAAGAAAACATTATCAGTTACGGAACAATGTCATTCAGAAAGAATATGTTGCCAGTTACGGAAGAACACCTTTCAGAAAAAATATGTTGCCAGTAACGGAACAATGTCATTCAGAAAGAATATGTTGCAAGTTACGGAACAATGTCCTTCAGAAAGAATATGTTGCAAGTTACGGAACAATGTCCTTCAGAAAGAATATGTTGCCAGTAACGGAACAATGTCCTTCAGAAAAAATATGTTGCAAGTTAGGAACAACGCCCTTCAGAAAAAATATGTTGCAAGTTAGGAACAACGCCCTTCAGAAAGAATATGTTGCCAGTTACGATACAACGCCTTTCAGAAAGAATATGTTGCCAGTTACGGAAAAACGTTTTTCAGAAAGAATATGATGCCAGTTACGGAACAATGTCTTTCAGAAAGAATATGTTGCCAGTTACGGAAGAACGCCTTTCAGAAAGAATATGTTGCCAGTAACGGAACAATGTCATTCAGAAAGAATATGTTGCAAGTTACGGAACAATGTCCTTCAGAAAGAATATGTTACAAGTTAAGGAACAATGTCTTTCAGAGAGAATAAGTTGCAAGTTACGGAACAATGTCTTTCAGAAAGAATATGTTGCAAGTTACGGAACAATGTCTTTCAGAAAGAATATGTTGCAAGTTACGGAACAATGCCTTTCAGAAAGAATACGGTGCCAGGTACGGAACAATTTTTTTGAAAATATGTTGCAAGTTACAGAACAATGCCCTTCAGAAATAATATGTTGCCAGTTACGGAACAACGCCATTCAGAAAAATATGTTGCCAGTGACGGAACAACGCCTTTCATAAAACATTTAAACTTGAGTTAAAAAATAGTTTCATAACACATAAGTATATTACTAATTTTACCTAGAGCTAAAATTAAGTCAAGAGAACCTATAAGTTGATAGAGGTACTAGGAAAATTTACCCCTAAGTACTAATACCTTAGTTGAATAAGGTATTAAAAAAATTTTGCCCTTAGAAGCTGTCAAAAATTCTGAGGTAGCAATTATGAGTTGAGGCAAACGTGGGGAAATATATATAAGTAGGTCTCAACTAAGTGTGAACCCAGGATAACGTATACTCCACAAGGGTACAAGGGTCCACACTAGGGCAGCCAGCTGCCTAATGAATTGGACAAATTATATACAAATTATATGTGGAGATTTCCATAATAGGTACCTGTAGCTTACCCCCCCCCCCCCCCACACACACACCCTCTTAGATGGCCATTTATTGGTTCTCAAGATCTAGGGTATATTGCCAGTTAAAATGTTTTACAAGTATACCATGTCCACAGATGAATTAAAATACATTCCAAAAATATACATTTAAAAATGTCTCGAAACGAATCATTTCGATTTATGGATTGAGGCGAATTTGTCAGCCAATCAAATATTTCCGTATTGAGTAAGTTAGCTAACCAATCACTACGCAATAGACTTGGCAGACATTCCTTCTTATAGGGGGAATCGCGATAATTATAGCCGAACAGTCATACGAAAAAAGCACCGAAATTGCACTATATTGCCTCCAGATATAAAAAGGTCACTTTATAAATGCACACATACTATTTCAAAAACAAAATGATATAATAATATTTGATAATCACCATGATGGTGTCGATGATGGTTTGCGAAATTTAATTTCATTATTTCTTGATTAAAACAGACATTATTTTAAAATTAATTCTTAAAAATCGGCTATTCACCCAGTTATCTTTTATGATAAAAAAACCCTACAGGTGAGTATCAAATTGAATAACTCTATAATTATTCCAGACACAGGTAATGTTTTTGTATCTTAATCTGTGTAACACTAATTGTAAAAAAAATCTAACATTTTGGTAGTTCATATATCTTTGTCACAAAAGTAATTTAATGTTACTATTTAATTATGAACTAGTCTGAATTTTTCTTTTTCTCCTAAACTTTTCATTTTAGTAATAAGTGTTCTTAAGAAATTCTTAGATCAAAATATTGTATCAGCTTATTGCGTATTACTGCTGCAGTCTTAAAAAAATGTCCCGTGTATTTTTTTAACTTATCAATTATGCATGTGTTCTATTATATAGATGACGCTAATGGAAATATATAGACATTTATATTAAATTCTTATTTCATTTTTGTTTACATGAAGCTATAAGTAGTCTATATGAAACAAAATTATGTTTACCTACATTTACCTATCGATGCGCAGGTTAAAGAAATTTGTACTTACATTAAACGACAGCTGTGAGATCACATTCCCATGTATCAGTTTGCAAGGTTTACTCCTTTTACTTCCCCCTCTACACGAAACTTTACTTGCTTCTCAGATCATTTAAAAATATCCATCATTCCTAAAGATTTTTGTTTTCAATTTAGTTGGTAAAATTTGAAAGCGGCAATCTTACAGAACAGTATTATACTGGTAGTTTTTTCTCAAATGGAACCAGACTTTTAAGTGTTGAATCAGACTTTAAATATTGAAACATATCTTTAAATATAAAACCAGACTTTAAAATTTGGAATCAGAGTTTTAACTTATTTTTTTCATGAAAACTGTGATATCTATCCCTCGCCCGTATCATATATTCTCCATCCTTATTTTAAAGAAGAGGAGGGAATATTGTTTGCAGATGTCGGTCGGTCGGTCGATCAATAACTTGAGAATACAGGGGCACATATATTTCAGTTAGCGCTTTTTTGGCAAGCAGGGTCAACGGTCAGGCTCAAGGGTCCGCTTTTTATCAATAACGCAAGAACCACTACAGCAATGACCTTCAAACTTTACAGGAAGGCTGGACATAATGAGTAGATTAGCCCATATTTCTTTCTGTCCAAATGATAAAAGATCAAGCTTAATTGGGTCAGCACTTTGAAAACGAACTTCTTCTTATGCCTTCAATATCACTTAACTGGATGTTGAGCATGTGTAGATATATCCTTTTGTTTTTGTGCTTACCGATCTAATGTCAAGTTCACAGGGGCCTGTACTTCTTAACTGGTCTTCAATCACTTATTTGAGAATGTGTAAATCCAGACTTTCAACAAATGTACTGATGGAAATAAGTTTAGCAACTTCTCTACCCATGACTTTTTTATATACATTAATGATTTATTTTCGTGTATGTGTTGCAAATTCGTATCCAGCGATAGTCTTTACGATTCGGCTGTTTGTGTGTACAAACCAGTTGGAAAGTCGGAGAAAGTCAGGACTACAAAAATCACGTGATACATGTGTACTGTAAAATCGATATTATTTAGCAAGACACACAATAACAAGGCTTTTCTAGCCTAAGCAAATAAACCGATAAAAGATCTTCAAAAATTACCAGGGATGTCGACCGGGGATGACGTTATATGAACGCCGTTTTATTACAACGTCATCACGATGTAACAGATTTCTGTCAAGCAGTAAGTTAGCCCGTTTATTGCGGAATGACACTGGGACCAGGGCATGGGACAGAACTGTAAGGAAAAGGCTCCGCGCTGTTCGTCTTAAGGCGTGTCGTTGGCATTCCATTGACGTTAAGACACAGACAGGCAAGGCGCCAGTTGGTTCAAACCCATCGTGACTGGAGGCACAGGCAATGGAATGATGTCCTTTTTAAAGACGAATATCGTTTGTTGACGGTAGGGTTCGTGTTTGGAGAAGAAGGGGCGAAAGACTGGCTACCGATAACGTATTCCGACGAGACCGTTATGGCGGTGGCAGTGTCATGGTTTTGGGCTGGAAAACACCATGATGGGAAGACTGATCTCGTCACAGAACGTGGCAATCTTACTTCGCAAAGAAACTGTGACGAAATAATCAAGCCTGTTGCTGTGCCATTTATGCAACAGCATAACGCAAGACCCATGGCAAAAAACACAGGACAATGGACATAGGTCAACTACAAGCATGTGTTACTCCTACTCGCAGGGCATTTATTAAATCGGCACTTAATTTATGACAACCCACAGGGGAGAAAGGATAGGGCATATAAGTAAAGAATCCCGAGCTTCGAAATAGCTCAGGTAAACTAAAGAACATATATACTGAGCATTTGGGTTGAATTCAATTGATTGTTAAATGTCTTTTGTGCTAGTACCAACCCGTTATGTTGACCTTGTTGAAAGTTTGTGGTATCAAATTCTATCTATTTGTTTAGGCCAGAATATTTAATTAGTTCCCTATCTGGGTAGAAGAACTTAAATACGCAAGTTTCCCCTCAGCATGTGAACAGTTTAAACAGCTTGAGGTTAGTTATATGCGAGAAGCTGCAGAAAAAAGATGTTTTAAAAGATTACTCATAAATGAGAGGCTAAAACATTGCTCATATTCGCGATTTAGTGTAAACGGACACCACCCATGGCTAGCGTTAAGGCAAAGACCGTTTTGTTATTTTCAATATTTTGTGTTTTTGTTAAATATTCTTGTTGCCAGCCACCCATTGCGTACATGTTACCGCCTGATAAAGACACTGATGACGTTGGCACGGACCTTGATGGCATGAAAAAACTCTTTAATGATACATTAAACGGGTAAGTAAAGTTTTCTTAAAGGTGATTCTATATTTAAAAACAAACTTTATCGGTAAATGGAAAAAATATTTTTACGAAAACAAAACGGAAGACTGTACCTACAATTTTGTAGGCAATGTTATTGCTTGAATTAAATCTTTAGACATTAAAAGATTGCCTATCACAGCAATTTTATAGATCTAAGACAATTCTATAGATTTGAGAATGTGGACATTAAAACATTGACCATTGCCATTTTAAATTTGATTTGCGGAAACTAGCAGAATGCCAAAACCTAATTTTAAGATATTTAAAGCTGTGTTAAATAAAAGTTATCTGTCGTTATATAAATATAAACCGTCAAAGCCGGTCTGTTTTTTTTTAATTTTATCAGTCGCTATTTAATTTAAAAGGTTACCCGTTACAGCCTGAATTAAAATTTTATAGGTTACCCGTTATTTTTACAGGTTACCCGTTACAGCCTGTATTAAAGCCATGTTTTATAATTTGTTCTGAAGACATTTAATTGAAAAAAATTGCCCGTCATAGCCGTGTTTTATAAATTTGACCACACGACTATAAAACATTACTTGTCTTAGCCGTGTGTTATGAATTTGATCTTTCGACATTAGGTTTAACAGACTGTCCGAAAAAGCCGTGTTTTATGAATTTGATGTCAAGACATTAAAACATTTTCCGTAACACTCATATTTTATGAGTTTCATGTGTCTAAATGTAAAAATTAACCGTCATAGACGTATTTTTTCTAATTCTAATTTTAATCTGTGAACTTTAAAAGATTTCCCGTCACAGCCGTGTTTTATTATTTTGACCTAAATTTAAAGATTCACAGTATTAGCCACATTTTATAGATTTGATTGTGGATTTACAAAATTGACTGTCTGCCGTTTTTCATACAATTATATAAAAAATCGACATAAAACTTTCGATATGAAGTGTGTCTTCAATTAGCTAAAGTAAGTAAACTAGAAATTTATTCCGATATAGACACACAATGTCTCTATTTGAATCCTAATATCAAATGATTGTATTCGTGTTAAGGCTATTTTAAAACCAAAACGTTCAACATATAAAATGTACTGCAAATGTTACCCTTGAAAGCACACAACCATAACCATGAAACGACCAGAACAGTTTATCCAAAGCGTACTCTATGTGTTTTAAGCAAACCTAATCATCTGTTAAGGACTTCTTTTGAGGCAAATTCAGAGCACGTGTTCCGCTTCGTCTGAACAAGTTTCAATTTACTGACGCCGCGAGGAAACGCGGTTTTGAATAGGTTTCAATTTTGTACCATGAGGATGCATAATCGCATTGGGAGCAACCAACACAACTACTATTGTAAAAATACATATGTAGTATGCTTAAAAATACATCTATAAATCAATAAAATCTACTAAATTAGTAAAATAATCTACAAGAGTCAAAAAAAAACAAAACAAATGTCATCTACCGTTGTCAAAAAAATCTTCCGACTCTTAATATCTTTCCCCTAAACTCGTACAGGTTACGGGTTTTCTATAGCTTTGTTTACGGACCTTGCCACCCGATTCAACAAAGCTAAGAACATTTTTTTTGTAATTTGTTTTGCAAACTTAAAATATTTAGCTTTTTAAAATCATGGTTTCATTTTGAAAAATAAGTGCAATCCCATTTTAATTTAAATAGTATGATATAGCACTTTAAACAAATCAGTTCATCTATCAAGGCAATGTACATGGCCTGAACACCTTTGCGATCACCGTGTTCCGAAGTCTTCATGACTGATGTTTTCCAATGCTTTAGCAAGAAAATAGAAAGGCCTTAATGTAATTAAAAAAGGTATTTCTGACAAGGATTGAAAATGGATAAGGCTTTTAAAGTGAAACATTTCACAAAGGAGCTTGAAAGTAAATTCAGACATAATAAATATCCCTATTTCCTTTGTTAATTCCGGCCTCTGTTATTTTTCAAATATCCTACACAGTGATCTCCCCTTCACTCACCGGAAGAAATCGGTTAACTGTAAGAGGTTACCGATTGCATAGAGTTTTATTGATTGACGCCGCGTAGAAACGTGGCGTCAGCATGAATAGGTTTCAATTTTGTACCATTGGTTTGTATAATCAGTTTGGGAGCAGCCAACATCAATGTTATTGTAAAAATACCAATGTATTATGCTTTAAAAACACCTCCATGAATCAGTTAAATATACTAAATGAGAAAGGAAATCTACAAGACTCAAAATCCGTTGTCGGAAAACCTCTGACACATTCAATAGGAATTTACTAACTTTTCCCTAAACTTTTAGGCTACAGTTTTCTTTATTGCTTCGTATACGGACCCTGCCACCCGATTCAACAAAGCTCAGAACAATAGTGTTGTAAGATGTTTTGCCAACACGTCCCATACTCGTACGCAGTGATCTCCCCTTCATTTTTCGGAAAGGGAAGTTTGCGACTGTGTAATTTAATTATCTTCTTTAACCGATGCGTAGAGTAGACACTTACGACAAAAAATCTGTGTTCTTGTTAATCAACTAGTTTTGATGAGTAGTTTTAAATTTCTAGTATAAACTGACTTCTGTTTGGGTTTGTTTCGCTACACAAAATAGATGCACCTGATATATTATCAAAATAAATCTTATCTTGACAATTACATTTATGGCTTCGTCAGGTGAACCGCTTAGGTCCGTTCATGATTATATTTTACCAGTCAATTTAGGTGTTTACGCCTGTGTTTTTACTTATCTACTTGAAATGACGTCTAGACAATAGCAGCGAGATGGGTTATATAAAGACATATTAACCTTTAGTTCAAAATATTTAGACCAATAATCAACTGAACAGGCTGCGTTTCCTTTAAGTCATGCTTCAAAAACATAAGTAGTTACTCACGTATCAAGTTAGGTAATTTCTATATTGCTAAATGATTACTGAACTTCTAATTGTGTAAATGTTATTCTAAATGTTTGAATCGATAAAAAAAAATTTTAGTGGTGGGAAGTAGCTCAAGTAGTGTAATTTAAAAGAGAGAGGACTTCTCCCAAATGTTTTTTTTTAAAGAAGTTGTTTAAAGAATTTAAGAAGAGAAAAAAATCGAATATATATTAAAACAACACGAGACTGAAGTTGTCCTCCTTTAAAAGAATACAATATTTACCTTTTAAACAGTATACAAACTACATAAACCAATCGATGATTACATTCAATGCAATGCATAGGATGACATAACTGTAAGATTAGCATATATAAATGCAGCAAAATACATAGTGGTGTGGCAACGTTTGTACACTTCAGGAATTTCAACTTAATTATATAGATATTTTTTCTACACGTATCATTGTGTATTTAGTCATTCAGCCGATATCGTAGATGTACTTTGAAACCATTTTAAGACATATCTATGAATTGTAGAAGATCACATTTCATTTAATCGTAATATTTTAAATACGTTTACATTGTATAAACTTAAATGTTTTATTTTCTATAGATACGACAACAGAATCCGGCCTCGTCTTGACCAGTCTCAGGTCGTTGATGTCACCACATCATTCATTCCAGTGAGTTTGCTAGAATTTGATACATCGGAACAAAAGTTTTCTATCCTGGGCTATTTCCGTGTTAGTTGGACGGACGAAGTTATTGTTTGGAACCCTGCCGACTATGCCGACACGAATTATATCAAGGTGCCGGTTTATGAAATATGGAGACCAAGTCTAATTATTTTGAAGGTTTGTACGCTAGAATTTTTATTTCTAAACATACAGAAGGAAGATCAGCATAACATATTCCTGTATTGTGTATACTGCAATGCGACAATTGGTTTAGAGTGAATACATTTCTATGAAATGAGTTGTGTCCTATCAGGTGATAACGTGTTTGTGTTTGTACATGTATGAAGCATCTTGATTAAACATGATTCACTTTTTTCAAACAGAGAAATCATTGTTAGCCATCAATAGCTATTTTCAGCTCAAAGTCATAAAGTTACATATAAGAATCAGACAGTTACACATTTATTTTATATGCTCTTAACAGGCTTTTGATGGAGACGGTGTCGTAGGAAACGCCGGCACGGATATCAGCAAAATCTATTCGGATGGCTTAGTTCACTGGGTTCCAGATGGCATCTATAGGTAATAACGGTACAAGTACTAGATGGCATCTATAGGTAATAACGGTACAAGTACCAGATGGCATCTATAGGTAATATCGGTACAAGTACCAGATTGCATCTATAGGTAATATCGGTACAAGTACTAGATGGCATCTATAGGTAATAATGGTACAAGTACTAGATGGCATCTATAGGTAATAACGGTACAAGTACCAGATGGCATGTATAGGTAATAACGGTACAAGTACCAGATGGCATGTATAGGTAATAACGGTACAAGTACTAGATGGCATCTATAGGTAATAACGGTACAAGTACTAGATGGCATCTATAGGTAATAACGGTACAAGTACTAGATGACATCTATAGGTAATAACGGTACAAGTACCAGATGGCATGTATAGGTAATAACGGTACAAGTACTAGATGGCATCTATAGGTAATAATGGTACAAGTACTAGATGGCATCTATAGGTAATAACGGTACAAGTACTAGATGGCATCTATAGGTAATAATGGTACAAGTACTAGATGGCATCTATAGGTAATAACGGTACAAGTACTAGATGGCATCTATAGGTAATAATAGTCAAGTACTAGATGGCATCTATAGGTAATAGCGGTACAAGTACTAGATGGCATCTATAGGTAATAACGGTACAAGTACCAGATGGCATCTATAGGTAATAATGGTACAAGTACCAGATGGCATCTATAGGTAATAACGGTACAAGTACCAGATGGCATCTCTAGGTAATAATGGTACAAGTACCAGATGGCATGTATAGGTAATAATGGTACAAGTACTAGATGGCATGTATAGGTAATAACGGTACAAGTACCAGATGGCATCTATAGGTAATAATGGTACAAGTACCAGATGGCATCTATAGGTAATAACCGTACAAGTACTAGATGGCATCTATAGGTAATAACGGTACAAGTACCAGATGGTATCTATAGGTAATAACGGTACAAGTACTAGATGGCATCTATAGGTAATAACGGTACAAGTACCAGATGGCATCTATAGGTAATAACGGTACAAGTACTAGATGGCATCTATAGCTAATAATGGTACAAGTACCAGATGGCATCTATAGCTAATAACGGTACAAGTACCAGATGGCATCTATAGGTAATAACGGTACAAGTACCAGATGGCATCTATAGGTAATAACGGTACAAGTACCAGATGGCATCTATAGGTAATAACGGTACAAGTACCAGATGGCATCTATAGGTAATAACGGTACAAGTACCAGATGGCATCTATAGGTAATAATGGTACAAGTACCAGATGGCATGTATAGGTAATAATGGTACAAGTACTAGATGACATCTATAGGTAATAATGGTACAAGTACCAGATGGCATGTATAGGTAATAACGGTACAAGTACCAGATGGCATCTATAGGTAATAATGGTACAAGTACTAGATGGCATCTATAGGTAATAACGGTACAAGTACCAGATGGCATCTATAGGTAATAACGGTACAAGTACTAGATGGCATCTATACGTTAACGGTACAAGTATTTATTCACCGGATGACATTAGAATTCTTTAATGTTGTAATTATACGTACAAAACAGACAAGAAAAGCAAATACATTTCAAGATCTGATGTAGAGATAAAAAAGAATTACAAAAGATATACATTTACTTTAACTTTTGCCGCAATAACTGTGTAAAGAAAATCAGAAAACTTGACCAACTCATCTCTGCTTTTTTATGAAAAGCGTTTTGCTTTTAAACTGATGTTACGTTTATTTCAAATATTTGTTTTTTTTGTCCATTGCTTGCGCTAAAAGCAACAGCATCTATTTACGTCACAGTCTAGACACCAGCCAGAAGGAAACAGACACCTGAGAGAATAACCATAAAAGTTTAATATTGATACTGATTCATAGCTAAATGACATAAGGTGTGTGTGGATTAGTTGTCTTTTCCTAAAGACCCATCCGGTTCTCTGGTTAGAAAGTGAATGCAAACGATCTAACGCACACGTAATTTTCATTTTCTTTTTTTCTAATTTTGTAGTGTGGTATGTCACGTGGACATCAAGTACTATCCTTTTGACGAACAGACGTGTACGATCACATACTACGTCTCTGACGAAACGATCAGTACTGTTGTGTTGGACCATCCTGAAGATGTCAATTTAGATGAATTCACAGAAAACTCAGCATGGGAAGTAACCAGCATAACACGGATACGATACCTGAAATACAACACTTACCACATTGATGTAGAATTTCGCCTTCGAAGGAGAGCTAACTTTGCAACATTTACACTGATTATGCCTTTACTCATGTTGGCGTTCTTGAATATATGTATGTTCTTAGTTCCCATTGGTTCAGGAGAAAAGGGATCTTTTGCTATCACGATTTTTCTCTCTTACGGCATTTTTGTCACTATTGTTAGTGATACGCTGCCCGACAACTCTCTACAAATCTCTTACTTTCTTCTATTTATCATCGTCCTACTCTTCATGAGTGTCTTGTCAGTCCTGTACACCATCATCCAGGCAAAGCTCATGGCTAGTATTGGTGACAAGGAATGCACCGTCAACTGTCTACGTCCCAAAAAGCACCCCAAAAACAAGGTTATGCCAATAGCAAAAGGTAATGGTGAGTCTTGCACAGATCCTGAATATTTTACAGACGAAGAGGATGAAAATGAATCCTACACATGGGGAATGTTTCTTGAGAAACTGGATGTCATGATATTCATCTTTTTCTTTAGTTTAATACTTTTGGCCACAGCTGGTTTCTTCAGTTTGATGCTGCAGAGAATCAGTGAAACTTCGCTGAAATAATTTTTTTTCGAGCCAAAATGACAGAATGTACAGATACCCTCTGACTCAAAGTTCAGAACTTTCTGCAAACAAAAGACAAAATCTATCCTTATTCAAATTATGAGAAAAACATTGTATTGATTACTATTTTTTGTGGAAAATTTAGTTTGTCTGAAAAAACATAAGGGTGAAAATCTATCAGGTTTATTATTGTACTTCGCACATCTTTTCTTTTTCTAATGGTGGTGTTTTCCGTTTATTCTTTTTAGTTTATTGCAGTGGGTTTCGAAATTCCCTCTCAAATAATATGAAATGAGGATTTTAGTAACGTGTTTATTTAGATTATTTTAGTTATGTATCTTATTATTATTCACTGCGACGGGTGGCAAATACAAACACTTCAAGGCACTGACTAAGGAAATGAAACCGGATTTTTACACAATTGCGCAGTCGTCTGTAATCGATTTTTTAATGTATAAACCGGCTTATATGTAAGTAATGGGAACGTTTAGTTACCTTGTCATGTCACTGTGAAATCAAGTTTTTCAGTTGTTTTGACAAAAAATTCATTCCGTAACTAAACAACATTCAATCTTGGCGTACCGCATTTATTTATTATTTTTTGGAAATGCAAGATTATGTAATATTTCGCAGATTTTGTAGTCTTATGCTTATAATAGATTAATGTATCTTTATGGGTTTCTCCTTAAGTAGAGGCAGTAGTCTGTTGATCACAGATATTTTTTTTCTTTTAAAGTTTCTTTTTCACACATCTTGCGCGACTGCATTAAGTGATCATTTTGGATTTAAAATATGCTTATTTTTTTTGAAGTGACGGTATTTAGGTATTGATCCATGACCATGTTTGGTTTTCTTATTCGGATTAAAACAAAAATATTGAACTAGTTCCAATCGTTTTAGAATGATACAGTAAGTTTACAGACATGGTCTTAACTCTAGGGTTACTTTTTAAAGAAACTTGAATTGTTAATTTGCAAATTAATACCTTTATCTTAAATGTTTAGTATACACAGTTGTTCTGGTCAAACTGGACGGATCCATAACTTTCGATATTTCGATATTCTCTCATTTTGCCATACACAAAAAAAATTAAAGGTGTGTTCGGTTTATGGCTTCAGAATGGACCTGAAATCTTATTGTGATTATAAATGTTCCCATGTCCTCTTTTGTTTTATTCTTGTTTCCGATTAATCAAATTATCCAAACATGTGAGGTCAATATACCTGAACAAGATAACACAATGATATATATGTAATTTACGCGTTTTTAAGTATGAATGGTAAAACTATGAAAATAACAATCTCCATTTTAATCATTCTATCAAACAAAAAATATATGATGGCGTACATTTTATTTAAAAGGGTCCATTTGTAAAATATTACATTATTATGGAACAGTTTTAAAATCGATATTTTCGTTTCAAATATCATTAAATATTGAAATTATCAAATTATAAATAAATGTTTAGGAAAATTGTACGATAATATTGTCTTTTAAATATACTATAGGTATCTAACTTGAGTTTGTCGAATTTTTTGATGCATCGATTTTTAGCACGTCTGATTTCGAAGAAATAAAGTCGAGCTATTATGGTCATTGAGTCGGCGACTTTACTATAGCTGATAACACAGAAACCAAAAGGCTTACAGTTTTGTTGTTATTTGGTCTGTAGCACTGTCTGGTAGAGTTCTACCAAATCGGTTCAAATCATTACTCCAGGGTTAATATTGGCCCCGCCCTGAGACTTATATATATAATTATATAGGAAAAACTTTAAGCATCGTTTTCTCTAAAACTGTTTGAATCAAAAATTTGTACTTTAATGTGAGTCATCCCCTTGTATACCTCCAACAAGATTTTTATATAATGCCCCTGGGGTCAAAATTAGCCCCACCCAAGGAATCATTTAGTTTTGCATAGACTTGTATAGAAAAAAAACTTCTGTTGGAAAAGCACAAAACCTAGAACTATTTACTCACCTGGGATCAGTAGGTACTTCCTTTACAAGACCCACCACCAACCTTTACCCCTGCCCCCCCCCCCCCCCCAAAAAAAAAAAAAAAAAACATTTTTATGGATGCGTAGGTACTTGCCCCCTCTCCAAACCACTCCTTTCATAGGTACTTACCCCCGCCCCTATCAGACCCTCCCTCGCCACCCCTAAAATATTTTTCATTGCTTTAGTTTTTTGGATGGGTGAGTACTTCCCAATCCCTGCACGGGACTCCCCCACCCCCTAAAAAATCTTTTTATTCTATTTTGCTTTTTGATATAAAAAGTAGGTACTTGCAAGCTCGTTTCCGTTAAATAAAACAGACGAGTGTCGGTGCCGCTCTGCGATGAACAAAAATTTCCAATGTTTCGAAGTAATTTTCCGGCCCCAACAGTCATAAAAATGATAAATTTAAACCACAGGAATCGAAGTTCCACAACATGTAAAAAACAATCTTGGGGCTATTCTTCTCCCCTACTCGTTAGAGGATGTGAGTCTTGGATTGTCAAGTTCGATTGACAGTTTGCTTAGATAACATTTTAAAATGAATTTGTAAAGGTAAATAACCAAATTAATCAGTGGCATTTGTTTTGATCAAATTTCTGAAATTAAGATGCGATATTTTGTACACGTGAATTGACAATGAACATTGTAAATGTTCATAATAAAATTAATATTGGATAAAATATTGTATTGTCATGTACGAATGTACCATAGGAATTTGTTTTGTTATATTCGTAATTTTCTGTCACTCTATTGTCTTTTTTATATGTTTGTGTTTTTATGCATTAGTGTAGTAATAAAATGAAGTCAATTGATGCTTTAATAGTTTCATTTCTTTCAACCCGGAGGTGTATCGGAGACAAATGACTTGTACTTGTTGTAAAACGATAAAACCTATCAACAAAATAGTGTAATAAATGATGACAAAAAATGTCGTGAAAGGTAAGGATATAAAAGCACTTGATCTGTATATTCAATTATGTAGCAGAGATATAATACGGCACTTCTACTCCCTTGCATATCAGCTAGCTTTTATGGCGACGTGGTAGAGTGTCCGCTTAGCAATCGAAGGTACCCGAGTTCAAACCCAGCTCGGGCAGGTTGATTTTTGCGGGTTACAATTATAACATAAACAAGTGTTCTAGCATACCAAGGTGTACAACTTCCGGTATGTCACCATTCAGAACTTTTGATATTTGTCATACACAACTTCCGGTATGTTGCCATTTACAACTTCTGGTATGTTGCCATTCACAACTTCCGGTATGTTGCCATTCACAACTTCCGATATGTTGCCATTCATAACTTCTGGTATGTTGCCATTCACAACTTCCGGTATGTTGCCATTCACAACTTCCGGTATGTTGCCATTCACATCTTCTGGTATGTTGCCATTCACAACTTCAGGTATGTTGCCATTCACAACTTCCGGTATGTTGCCATTCACAACTTCCGGTATGTTGCCGTCGTTCATATCGGAAGTTGTGAATGGCAACATACCAGAACTCCGCCCATACTTTATTCACCGATAAAATATAGGAACTTATTTATTATTTCTTAATTAAGGGTCTTTACAGTTTGTGTATTACTAAGCGAAAGTTTCTAGAGCCTATATTTTAGTTTTGTATATCCTTATGCACTTTGTTTGTCATTCGTTGTCAGTGTAACAGTGTAACTGTCATTCCAAACTTTGGACCTATTAAGGGATGATGTGCCGAATTAATATTTTCACGACATTTATTGTCGGTAGATACGAATAACAGTTTCTTCGATAATTACAGTGTTTATCTAAACACTTTTGAAACTTGTTTCAAGTCGAACGTATATAGATATCTGCACAATACAATCGACGGTGTTCAAACACTTTCCGTAACTTAAACCTTCATTAGTACTGTACAGTACACTTCACATATAGCGAACATGGTTATAGCGAATTTCCAGTTATAAGGAACAATTATTTTTAGCCCGAACTTTGCCCTTCTTTATTCAATATACAAAATATGGTTATAGGGAACACGGTTTTATGGAATTTTTGCTTATAAAGAACTCATATTTTAGTCCTAATTTAGAGAAAAACACAGACAAAATATGGACTACCTGTAAATAGGTCCCTTATTTTCTACTTACGTTTTCATCAGCACGGATTAAAAGTCGGTCAAATGAATTTGCTTATCAGTACAACTATAAGGTACATGAAATCGTCGCTCCGTAACCTTTCCTCTATATATTTAAGTTGAATATTTCGCTCCGTATACTCAACAAAAACACTTTTGATTGCATACCCTCCATTTAAATTTCCTTAAACTCAATATGTAAACTTTTTTCTAAATATTCAACATGTAAACTTCGCTCTGTATACTCAACACGTAAACTTTATTCCAAATACTCAACATGTAAACTTTGCTCTGTATACTGAACACGTAAATTTTATTCCAAATATTCAACACGTTAACTTTGCTCTGTACGAATACTCAACACGTAAGCCTTATACAAATACTCAACATGTAAACTTCGCTTTGTATACTCAACATGTAAACTTAATTCCAAATACTCAACATGTAAACTTCGCTTTGTATACTCAACACGTAAGCTTAATTCCAAATACTCAACATGTAACATTCGCCCTGTATGCTCAACACGTAAACTTTATTCCAAATACTCAACATGTTAATTTAGCTCCGTACACTCAACATGTAAACATAATTCCAAATACTCAACATGTAAGCTTCGCTCCGTATATTTAACATGTAAACTTTATTCCAAATACTCAACATGTAAACTTGCTCTGTATATTCAACACGTAAACTTTATTCCAAATACTCAACATGTTAATTTAGCTCCGTACACTCAACATGTAAACATAATTCCAAATACTCAACATGTAAGCTTCGCTCCGTATATTTAACATGTAAACATAATTCCAAATACTCAACATGTAAACTTGCTCTGTATATTCAACACGTAAACTTTATTCCAAATACTCAACATGTTAATTTAGCTCCGTACACTCAACATGTAAACATAATTCCAAATACTCAACATGTAAGCTTCGCTCCATATATTTAACATGTAAACTTTATTCCAAATACACAACATGTAAACTTCCCTCTGTATACTCAACACGTAAGCCTTTTTTCAGATACTCAACATGCAAACTTTTCTCCATATATTCAACAAATAAACTTTATTTCAAGTACTCAACATGTAAATTTCTCTCTGTATTCTCAACATTTAAATTTTATTTAAAAATACCCAACATGAAAACTTAGCGTTCTACTGATATTTTAAACGTTTCTCTAAATACTCAACAGTTAAGGCTTTCTCCGTGCGCTCGACATTTATGGTTTTTTCTCTATATTCTTAACATTTACAGTTCGCTCCATAACGTTAACATTTAATATTTGTCTATATACACAACATTTTAACATTGTATGGTAAACTAAAAATCTGGAATTTACTTTGTAAACTGAAAATGTACCCCTGACTTTGTATACTCAATATAGAGACTTTTCTACGTATAATCTACATGAAAATTCTTCTCGATGTACTCAACATATAACTTAAATTCCGTATGATCGACAGGTTAACTTGGTTCAGTATACTAAAAATGCAAACTTTGCTGTGTATACTTGACATGCAATTTTTGCTCTGAAAACTTTACAGGTAAACTTTGCTCTGTATACTTTACATGCAAATTTGGCTCTGTATACTTGACATGTAAACTTTGCTCTGTACACTTCATATGTAAACTTTACTCTGAAAACTTTGCTCTTTATTCTTACACTTTGCTCTGTATACTTAACATATACACTTTGCTCTGTATTCTTTACATTTAAACTTTGCTCTTTATTCTTAACATACACTTTGCTCTGTGTACTTTTTATGTAAACTTAACTATGAATACTTTTCATGTAAACTTTGCTCTAAAAACTTTGCACTATCCCGGAACAACCAATATTCGAACAGTTAAGCAAATGATGGCCAATTAAACATTACAAGGGAGATGATGCTCAAAATTCATTCTTGCATATTAATGCACTTATCAACATTTATCGGTTCTAAGGTCATATTTTAACACAAATAAATCTCTCTTTGAAAAATGTAAACATTAAGTTATGACAACTTACCTTATACCCAGAAAAAAATAACCACAATTCGAACAGCAGGTTATACACAACTATACATATTGTCTGAGGTATGTCAATGTTACCAAAAGTTATTGAAAGGTTTATAACAGTCTATTCAACATTGTTTTCAGTTTTTAAACACTAACTTGAACTGTTTTAACATATTTACAGCACGAAACACTGGAATGACTACTGTTCATGCGTGCATACTGGGCAGTAAGAGGGGTCACCTCTTTTAAGTACCCTCACTGGGGTGCAAAATGTTAAATGCACCCAACAATCACAACTGTCGCATCTTCACCATTTCACAATAACCAGATGTGGGTGTTAATCTAGATCTGCAGGTTGGTTTCACCTACAAACGATACACTTTTCAGATTCATCAATATCTGAATTCTCAGTATCTGAAGATTCTGGCAACACCAATCTGGTACGTTTCTTTGGATGTGATGCACTAAAAGTGCTTTGCAGTGAGACATTCTTTTTACGTTTTGAGACTGTAGGGTTTGCTTTCTTGTTATTAGCTTGTTTGTTTATATGTTCTTTTAGAGTGTACATGTTAAGAATATGTCCCGGAACAACTATTTTTCGGTAATACCAAAATCCGACCACTTCTTTTATCTCATATGTAAACTTTACTCTGAAAACTTTGCTCTTTATTCTTACACTTTGCTCTGTATACTTAACATATACACTTTGCTCTGTATTCTTTACATTTAAACTTTGCTCTTTATTCTTAACATACACTTTGCTCTGTGTACTTTTTATGTAAACTTAACTATGAATACTTTTCATGTAAACTTTGCTCTAAAAACTTTGCACTATCCCGGAACAACCAATATTCGAACAGTTAAGCAAATGATGGCCAATTATACATTACAAGGGAGATGATGCTCAAAATTCATTCTTGCGAGGTTGATAGTTTCTGTTCTACTATATCCATACCCTATCTCTGCCATGGTCTTTAGGTGTTGTGCAAGTAAGGATTCTTGTTTTAAAAGAAAAAAGTGGTAATCTGCCAGATTTTATAACTTCAGCATCAACAACTCTCTACAAATCTCTTACTTTCTTCTATTTATCATCGTCCTACTCTTCATGAGTGTCTTGTCTGTTTTGTACACCATCATTCAGGCAAAGCTGATGGCTAGTATCGGTGACAAGGAATGCACCGTTAACTGTCTACGTCCCAAAAAGCACCCCCAAAACAAGGTTATGCCAATAGCAAAAGGTAAAGGTGAGTCTTGCACAGATTCTGAATATTTTACAGACGAAGAGGATGAAAATGAATCATACACATGGGGAATGTTTCTTGAGAAACTGGATGTCATGATATTCATCTTTTTCTTTAGTTTAATACTTTTGGCCACAGCTGGTTTCTTCAGTTTGATGCTGCAGAGAATCAGTGAAACTTCGCTGAAATAATTTTTTTTCGAGCCAAATGACAGAATGTACAGATACCCTCTGACTCAAAGTTCAGAACTTTCTGAGAACAAAAGACAAACTCTATCCTTATTCAAATTATGACAAAAAAATGTATTGATTACTTATATTTGTGGAAAATTTAGTTTGTCTGAAAAACATCAGGGTGAAAAATGTATCAGGTTTATTATTGTACTTCGCACATCTATTGTTTTTCTGATGGTGGTGTTTTCCGTTTATTCTTTTTTAGTTTATTGCAGTGGGTTTCGAAATTCCTTCTCAAATAATATGAAATGAAGATTTTAGTAACGTGTTTATTTAGGTTATTTTAGTTATGTATCTTATTATCACTCACAGCGACGGGTGACAAATACAAACACTTCAAGGCACTGACTAAGGAAACGAAACCGGATTTTTACACAATGGCGCAGTCGTCTGTAATCGATTTTTTAATATGTAAACCGTCTTATATGTAAGTAATGGAAACATTTAGTTACCTTGTCATGTCACTGTGAAATCAAGTTTTTGAGTTGTTTTGACAAAAAATTCATTCCGTAACTAAACAGCATGCAAACTTGGCGTACCGCATTTATTTATTCATTTTTTTTTTGGAAATTGGAAATGCAAGATTATGGAATATTTCGCAGATTTTGTAGTCTTATGCTTATAATAGACATATGTATCTTTATGCGTTTCTCCTTAAGTTAAGGCAGTAGTCTGTTTTGATCACAGATATTTTTTCTTTTAAAGTTTCTTTTTCACACATCTTGCGCGACTGCATTAAGTGATCATTTTGGATATAAAATATGCCTATTTTTATTGAAGTGCCGTGACGGTATTTACGTATTGATCCATTGCAATGTTTGGTTTTCTTATTTAGATTTAAACGAACAATATTGAACTAGTTCCCATTGTTTGTTTTGTTTTGATAACAAGAATGATACAGTAAGTTTATAGACATGGTCTTAACTCTAGGGTTACTTTTTAAAGAAACTTGAATTGTTAATTTGCAAATTAATACCTTTTTCTTAAATGTTTAGTATACTCAGCTGTTCTGGTCAAACTGGACGGATCCATAACTTTCTATATTTCGATATTCTCTCATTTTGCCATACGAAAAAAATAATTATTAAAGGTGTCTTCGGTTTATGGCTCCGGAATGGACCTGAAATCTTATTATGATAATAAATGTTCCCATGTCCTCTTTTGTTTTATTCTTGTTCCCGATTAATCAAATTATCCAAACATGTGAAGTCAATATACCTGAACAAGATAACACAATGATATATATGTAATTCACGCGTTTTTAAGTTTGAATGGTAAAATTATGAAAATAACAATCTCCATTTTAATAATTCTATCAAAGAAAAATATATGATGGCGTACATTTTATTTAAAAGGGTCCATTTGTAAAATATTACATTATTATGGAACAGTTTTACAATCGATATTTTCGTTTCAAATATCATAAAATATTGAAATTGACAAATTATAAATAAATGATTAGGAAAACTGCACGATAACATTGTCTTTTAAATATAGTATAGGTATCTAACTTGAGTTTGTCGAATTTTTTGATGCATCGATTTTTAGCTTGTCTGATTTCGAAGAAAAAAGTCGAGCTATTATGGTCATTGAGTCGGCGTCGGCTACTTTACTATAACCGATTACACATAAACCAAAAGGCTTAGAGTTTTGTTGTTATTTGGTCTGTAGAATCGTCTGGTGGAGTTCTACCAAATCGGTTCAAATAATTACTCCAGGGTCAATATTGTCCCCGCCCTGAGACTCTTATATATAATTATATAGGAAAAAACTTTAAGCATTGTTTTCTCTAAAACTGCTTGAATCAGAGATTTGTGCTTTAATGTGAGGCATCCCCTAGTACACCTCTACCAAGATTTTTATATAATGCCCCTGGGGTCAAAGTTAGCCCCACCCCAGGAATCATTTGGTTTTGCATAGACTTGTATAGAAGAAAACTTCTATTGGAAAAGCACAAAACCTAGAACTATTTACTCACCTGGGATCAGTAGGTACTTCCCTTACGAGACCAACCACCCACCTTTACCCTATCCCCACAAAAAAAAACTTGTTTATGGATGCGTAGGTACTTGCCCCCTCTCCAAACCACTCCTTTCATAGGTACTTGCCCCCGCCCCTATCAGACCCTCCCTCGCCACCCCCCCCCCCCCCCCCCCCCCCGTAAAAAATCTTTTTTTTCTATTTTGCTTCTTGATATAAAACGTAGGTACTTGCAAGCTCGTTTCCGTTAAATAAAACAGACGAGTGTCGGTGCCGCTCTGCGATGAACATAAATTCCCAATGTTTCGAAGTAATTTTCCGGCCCTAACAGTCATAAAAGAGATAAATTTAAACCACAGGAATCGAAGTTCCACAACATGTAAAAACCAGTCTTGGGGCTATTCTTCTCCCCTACTCGTTAGAGGATGTGAGTCTTGAATTGTCAAGTTCGATTGACAGTTTGCTTAGATAACATTTCAAAATGAATTTGTAAAGGTAAATAACCAAATTAATCAGTGGCATTTATTTTGATCAAATTTCTGAAATTAAGATGCGATATTTTGTACACGTGAATTGACGATGAACATTGTTAATGTTCATAATAAAATTAATATTGGATAAAATATTGTATTGTCATGTACGAATGTACCATAGGAATTTGTTTTGTTATATTCGTAATTTTCTGTCACTCTATTGTCTTTTTTATATGTTTGTGTTTTTATGCATTAGTGTAGTAATAAAATGAAGTCAATTGATGCTTTAATAGTTTCATTTCTTTCAACCCGGAGGTGTATCGGAGACAAATGACTTGTACTTGTTGTAAAACGATAAAACCTATTAACAAAATAGTGTAATAAATGATGACAAAAAATGTCGTGAAAGGTAAGGATATAAAAAGCACTTGATCTGTATATTCAATTATGTAGCAGAGATATAATACGGCACTTCTACTCCCTTGCATATCAGCTAGCTTTTATGGCGACGTGGTAGAGTGTCCGAATAGCAATCGAAGGTACCCGAGTTCAAACCCAGCTCGGGCAGGTTGATTTTTGCGGGTTACAATTATAACATAAACAAGTGTTCTAGCATACCAAGGTGTACAACTTCCGGTATGTCACCATTCAGAACTTCTGATATTTGTCATACACAACTTCCGGTATGTTGCCATTTACAACTTCTGGTATGTTGCCATTCACAACTTCCGGTATGTTGCCATTCACAACTTCCGATATGTTGCCATTCATAACTTCTGGTATGTTGCCATTCACAACTTCCGGTATGTTGCCATTCACAACTTCCGGTATGTTGCCATTCACATCTTCTGGTATGTTGCCATTCACAACTTCCGGTATGTTGCCATTCACAACTTCCGGTATGTTGCCATTCACAACTTCCGGTATGTTGCCGTCGTTCATACCGGAAGTTGTGAATGGCAACATACCAGAACTCCGCCCATACTTTATTCACCGATAAAATATAGGAACTTATTTATTATTTCTTAATTAAGGGTCTTTACAGTTTGTGTATTACTAAGCGAAAGTTTCTAGAGCCTATATTTTAGTTTTGTATATCCTTATGCACTTTGTTTGTCATTCGTTGTCAGTGTAACAGTGTAACTGTCATTCCAAACTTTGGACCTATTAAGGGATGATGTGCCGAATTAATATTTTCACGACATTTATTGTCGGTAGATACGAATAACAGTTTCTTCGATAATTACAGTGTTTATCTAAACACTTTTGAAACTTGTTTCAAGTCGAACGTATATAGATATCTGCACAATACAATCGACGGTGTTCAAACACTTTCCGTAACTTAAACCTTCATTAGTACTGTACAGTACACTTCACATATAGCGAACATGGTTATAGCGAATTTCCAGTTATAAGGAACAATTATTTTTAGCCCGAACTTTGCCCTTCTTTATTCAATATACAAAATATGGTTATAGGGAACACGGTTTTATGGAATTTTTGCTTATAAAGAACTCATATTTTAGTCCTAATTTAGAGAAAAACACAGACAAAATATGGACTACCTGTAAATAGGTCCCTTATTTTCTACTTACGTTTCCATCAGCACGGATTAAAAGTCGGTCAAATGAATTTGCTTATCAGTACAACTATAAGGTTCATGAAATCGTCGCTCCGTAACCTTTCCTCTATATATTTAAGTTGAATATTTCGCTCCGTATACTCAACAAAAACACTTTTGATTGTATACCCTCCATTTAAATTTCCTAAAACTCAATATGTAAACTTTTTTCTAAATATTCAACATGTAAACTTGGCTCTGTATACTCAACACGTAAACTTTATTCCAAATACTCAACATGTAAACTTTGCTCTGTATACTGAACACGTAAATTTTATTCCAAATATTCAACACGTTAACTTTGCTCTGTACGAATACTCAACACGTAAGCCTTATACAAATACTCAACATGTAAACTTCGCCCTGTATACTCAACACGTAAACTTTATTCCAAATACTCAACATGTTAATTTAGCTCCGTACACTCAACATGTAAACATAATTCCAAATACTCAACATGTAAGCTTCGCTACGTATATTTGATATGTAAACTTTATTCCAAATACACAACATGTAAACTTCCCTCTGTATACTCAACACGTAAGCCTTTTTCCAGATACTCAACATGCAAACTTTTCTCCATATACTCAACAAATAAACTTTATTTCAAGTACTCAACATGTAAATTTCTCTCTGTATTCTCAACATTTAAATTTTATTCAAAATACCCAATATGAAAACTTAGCTTTTCTACTGATATTTTAAACGTTTCTCGAAATACTCAACAGTTAAGGCTTTCTCCGTACACTCGACATTTATGGTTTTTTTCTCCGTATTGTCAACATTTATAGTTCGCTCCATAACGTTAACATTTAATATTTGTCTATATACAAAACATTTTAACTTTGTATGGTAAACTAAAAATCTGGAATTTACTTTGTAAACTGAAAATGTAACCCTGACTTTTTATACTCAATATAGAAACTTTTCTACGTATAATCTACATGGAAATTCTTCTCGATGTACTCAACATATAACTAAAATTCCGTATGATCGACACGTTAACTTGGTTCAGTATACTAAAAATGCAAACTTTGCTGTGTATACTTGACATGCAACTTTTGCTCTGAAAACTTTACGGGTAAACTTTGCTCTGTATACTTTACATCCAAATTTGGCTCTGTATACTTGACATGTAAACTTTGCTCTGTACACTTCATATGTAAACTTTACTCTGAAAACTTTGCTCTTTATTCTTACACTTTGCTCTGTATACTTAACATATACACTTTGTTCTGTATTCTTTACATTTAAACTTTGCTCTTTATTCTTAACATACACTTTTCTCTGTGTACTTTTTATGTAAACTTAATTATGAATACTTTTCATGTAAACTTTGCTCTAAAAACTTTGCACTATCCCGGAACAACCAATATTCGAATAGCAAATGATGGCCAATTATAAATTACAAGGGAGATGATGCTCAAAATTCATTCTTGCATATTGATGCACTTATCAACATTTATCGGTTCTAAGGTCATATTTTAACACAAATAAATCTCACTTTGAAAAATGGAAACATTTAGTTATGACCACTTACCTTATTCCCAGAAAAAAAATTAACCATAATTCGAACAGCAGTTTATACACAACTATACATATTGTCTCAGGTATGTCAATGTTACCAAAAGTTATTCAAAGGTTTATAACAGTCTATTTAACATTGTTTTCAGTTTTTAAACACTAACTTGAACTGTTTTAACATATTTACAGTACGAAACACTGGAATGACTACTGTTCATGCGTGCATACTGGGCAGTAGAAGGGGTCACATCTTATAAGTACCCTCACTGGTGTGCAAAATGTTAAATGCACCCAACAATCACAACTGTCGCATCTTCCCCATTTCACAATAACCGATGTGGGTACTAATCTAAATCTGCAGGTTGGTTTCACTTACAAATGATACACTTTTCAGATTCATCAATATCTGAATTCTCAGAATCTGAAGATTCTGGCAACACCAATCTGGTACGTTTCTTTGGATGTGATGCACTAGAAGTGCTTTGCTGTGAGACATTCTTTTTACGTTTTGAGACTGTAGGGTTTGCTTTCTTGTTATTAGCTTGTTTGTTTATATGTTCTTTTATTTGGTCTGTAACTGTGTCTTCAGTTATTGCCTTCCCCCCAACTACCTTGCTCAGTGTATTTCTGACCCTGGCTGTCTGTACATTCTCAAGTATTTTGCCACCCCTTTCCTGTAGAAAACATTCAGCAGATTTGGACTGGCTTGATTCTGCAGTACCTCGGCATGGCTGTGCAGATGTAACTTCGAAAAATGAATGGTCAAATGTAGTTGAAGGAGCAACTAGGCTGTCCTTAATTACTGTAGAGTCAAAAGGGTTATATTCCACACCTTCTGAATGTTGAATGCATATTGCTTAGCGTAAGCGTTTTGGCATAGATCTTACAGGCAATCTGACAAACATCAAATCTTGTGATGACACGTCCACCTAATTCCCGCATATGTTGATGGCATGGTGAATTCCAAGCCATTTGAAAAGGACCAAAACATCCTGCATCAAGGGGCTGTAAAAGGTGGCTACTGTGTGGTAGTATTACAAAGAGAATGATTCTATTCAGCTAAGTCCACTCTATCAAACTTATAGGAACATGACTTTTGTGCCAAACGTAAAATACAAGTATGAATGTGTCTGTGTCCGGAACGGGTAAATACTTAAACAGGTGTGTTTTCATGTATTCTAAGAAAATTTTTGAATTCGACCATCCAGAGGAAGAAACGGTGCCATCAGCGCCCGCAGTAGAACCTTCTAGTAGTCTTGGTAGCATTCTTTCCCAAGAGAGGATGAAGTAGGGTAGAATTTGCTGTCCAACACCATTACAACAACCAATAAGTGTGACAGTAATAGACTTGCCTGATGTTTTAGTTTGGGTTTTGTTGAATGTGCCTGCAACTACCTTTGGAGGTTTATGATCAGTACTAAAACCCTTTTCATCTGTATTGAATATTAGATGGGGTTTGGCATAGAGGTTGTATTTTGTCATGATAGAACCTAGTTCAATGGAATATTTGTCAAAAGCCTGACGAGATGCATTTTTTGCTCTGGATATATCCAGACTCCTTGGAACTTTCACTTTAAGTTCTGGCCAGCGCCCAAGAAACTTATACAGCCAGCGGTCTGTAAGAGGGTGATCTTTGTCACGTAGGTCAAGATGTATGGCAAAATGAGTTGCGAGGTTGATAGTTTCTGTTCTACTGTATCCATACCTTATCTCTGCCATGGTCTTTAGGTGTTGTGCAAGTAAGGATTCTTGTTTTTAAAGAAAAAAGTGGTAATCTGCCAGATTTTATAACTTAAGCATCAATTCTTCTACTGACTCTATCTGGAAGGGTAGTTACAGGGACACCATAATGCCTTGATGCACCTCTTATAGACATTTTAGATACTTTGACAACATTATATGCCACAGTCACATTGTTAGAATTGTACACTCTGTATGAACACCTAGATGTGGGCTGAACCTGTAATAGAATATATATAATTTGGAGAAATTTAATTCATTAAAAGCTTTTTGGCATCAACAAATCAGTTCTTGTTAGTAAGGACCCCTATGTAAAATTGGGGAAACTTTTAGTTATGCCTAACCTAATATCTTGTGTTCCGTATTTATGAAACTGAGGTAAAATCTAAGCTGTGCAGCCGACATATAAAAAGTTTTCTTTACTCGCTGGAAAAGGGGTTTTACACTACTCTTAATAACTGACTATTTCGTATTAATAGAAATCGGTCAATTTACGTAATTAGAAAAAATTAAACTGTCTCTACCGATTTTCTGATCATATCTTATAAAGACTCAAGTTTAACGTTTCAGCGGGAGTAGATGTCAAAACAGCGCTCAACTTTATGCAAATTAATACAACATAACATCAGCGTTCATGAGATAAAAGAAGTGGTCGGATTTTGGTATTACCGAAAAATAGTTGTTCCGGGACATATTCTTAACATGTACACTCTGATGTGCAAACCTGTAAATTGTTCTCTGAAACCTTTGCTCCATATTCTTAATACGCACACTTTCCTATGTATACATTACATGAAAACGCTGCTCTTAATACTTTGCTCTTTTTCTTAACATGTACATTTTGCTCGGAAATTTTACATGTAAATTTTGCTCTGTATACTTAACATATCAACTTTGCTATGCAAACTTAACTCTATATTCTTAACATGCACACTTTGCTCTATATTCTTAATATGCACAATTTGCTCAATATTCTAAATATGCTGTTGCTTTGCATGTTAACTTTACATGTAAACTTTGCCCTGCATACTTTACATGAAAACTTTGCTCTCTTTACTTTGCATGTAAATTTTGCTTTGAAAACTTTGATCTATATCCTTTGCACTCTTTGCTCTGTAAATTTTACATGTAAACTTTGCTCTGTATTCTTTATATGCACACTTTGCTCTGTATTCTTTACATGCAAACTTTGCTCTGTATACTATACATATACACTGGATCTGTATACCTTACAAGAAAACTTTACTCTTTATTCTTAACAGGCACACTTTGTTCTGTATTATTTACATGTAAGCTTGCTCTGTATAATTTACTTGTAAACTTTGCTCTGCATACTTTACATTTAAACTTTGCACTAAAAACTCTGCTCTTTATTCTTAACATGCGCATTTTGCACGTTCTCGTTATACTTTACATAGAAACTTTGCTCTGTATAATTTACATTTTAAGTTTGCTATGTAAACTTGCTCTATATTCTTTACATGCACAGTTTGCTTTGTATACTTTACATGTAAATTTTGCTCTGAAATCTTGGCTATTCATTCTTAACAGCGGTAAAATGATAGAGCGAACTGATTTGTGTTGATAGAAAACATGCTCAGCGACAAGAAAATTTTGATTGGATATTCAAGTAATATACGGCACCATTGAAATTATACTCTTCATTATAATTTCTTTCTTGGCATGACAATCGTTGTTACATATATGCTCTTTATTCTTAATATTTACACTTTGCTTTGTATACTTTACATCTAAACTTTGCTTTAAATTCTTTACATTTAAACTTTGTTATGAAAACTTTACTCTATATTCTTAACATGCACAGTGTGCTGTATATTCTTAATATGCACATTTTGTTCTGTATGATTTACAGGAAACTTTGTTTTGTATAATTTACATGTAAACTCGGCTCAGTTTGCATGTTAACCTTACATGAAAACTTTGCTCCTTCTACTTTACATGTAAACTTTGCTCTGTATACTTTTCCTGTATACTTTACATGTAAACTTTGCTCTGTATATTTACATGTAAACTTTACATATAAACTTTGCTCTGTATACTTTGCATGTAAACTTTATATGTAAACTTTGCTCTGTATACTTTACATGTAAACTTTATATGTAAACTTTGCTCTGTATACTTTACATGTAAACTTTGCTCTGTATACTTTACATGCACACTTTGCTCTGTATATTTTACATGTGCACTTTGCTCTGTAGTCTTTACATGTGAACTTTGCTCTGTATAAAATATAGGTAACAACGATTGTCATGCAAAAATATTAATTCAGTCTGAGCAGTCGACGAACTTGATATGAATACCCAATCAAATGATCTTGTCGCTGCGCATGTTTTTCTACGCATCACAAAATCAGTTCGCTCTATTATTTTACCGCTATTGACACTGGATATCCTAGAGAGGTCAAAACAACTTTAAATTTCGATTTTATTGACCAGAAAGAGCAAAACTCTTTGTTAAGTACCAATGGCTAGATTTAAAGCAAACGTTGCGCTTCTCATATTGACGATTTCTCTTTACATTCTGCATTCTTCTGGTCAGCTTGGTCAGTTCTTACTACCCCTTGATAACGCGGAGGACGATGTTGGAACTGATCTTGATGGAATGAAACAACTGTTTTATGACACATTAAACGGGTATGTTGAGTTTGGTTAATTAATGTCTGACTGTGAAACTTGTTAATATTGTATCAACAATTACGAAATATATTTAGACATAAGATGATAGACATAAAAAACACTGTTAAGATCCACTGTCTTATTCTATACGTCAAACTGATGGTATTTCATTAATTATTTGAAATTTTAGGTTCGCAAATGAGACATTAATGCAATTCAAATTTAATTTCATCTCAGAACGAATGATGTGAATATTTTTTAAGCGGCATAACTCTAAAATGTATAGCATTTCATTTCCTTTGAAATTATGAACACATAATTGATATATTGAAGGAATCATTACCCGATGCTAAGGTGTCATTTAAATATCCTAAGTGCAAAAGATGCACGTAATGCATACTTAAAATTATCAACGTATACATATATAATTATGTTCTTATGTCATGATTTACAGTAGGATCTTTTGAACAAACTTTAGTCTTTACAAAACGTGTTCACCTTACTTTGTTTCAATTTTACAAAGAATAAGGCGATAAAATACCAAGTATATCATTGACTTGTTTTTCTTGGAATACCACTTTGAAACGGATGCATGGCGATGCTATTGTTTTCTCAATCTCCGTTTTAAAAACACTGAATTCAGCCGATATATAATAATATATTGTAAAAAAATCAGATCAAAACCTGTTTTGATAGAAGATGAATTATTTGCCAAGTATACAGCGGTTTAGATAAATCATCGTGAGTAAACTCAATAAGTACAATGCGCGTGAAAAACATGACTAATCTCATGACACCATTGTCACTGTTGATATTGTATGTTTTATTCCATTTTTCTCACGATAAATGTCTAAGTGATTAAAGTATTTCAAAGCTGCTCTGCATTTTTGTATTAAAAGGTACGACAAAAGAATACGGCCTCGTCTTGACCAGTCCGTGGTTGTTGATGTCAACACCTCATTTATTCCCCAGAGTTTGCTAGAATTTGATACATCGGAACAAAAGTTTTCTATCCTTGGATATTTCCGTGTTAGCTGGAAGGACGAAGTTATTGTCTGGGATCCTGCCGTCTATGCCAACACAAATTATATCAAGGTGCCTGTTTATGAAATATGGAGACCAAGCCTGATCATATTAAAGGTCTGTTAAAATATTTCAACTTTTTTACCATTGTACCATGGCTGGCTGGATATTTCTAGATTTCAGGACAATGCATATTCCTAATGAATATATCGGCCAATTTTTTACAAATAATCAAGTTCCCAGTGGGATTCAAACCCGCATCGAACGACACCGACCGCCTAGCAATGCAAAATAAAAGAACCTTAGGACACTCGGCTATCGCAACGTCCCCCTGCGCCCCCCAAAAAGTTACAATTAATGATAATTACTCATTTTGATTTCACTTTAAACTCATTATAGATAATCGATAATATTGTCTAATTAACTATAAGTAATATTAAAACGCGTTATATTTCATTCTCATTTACTTATTGTTGCTTTTAGAAATACCATATTAGAGCAGTTTCGGTATTTTTGTTGAATTTTAAAATATATCTAGTGTGATATTTTTGTAGATCAAATTCATATTAATTTTGTATTAAAGCTGTGTTTTGTGATCCGAATTCTATTACGTTTACATGGCAATAACTCCAAAATTAAAAAGAAATTGGATATTTTTTTAGGAAAAAACGTAGTTTAAAAATTGTAGTAAAAAACTTTGATCTATTTGAGAAGATGGTCGCGTTTAATCCTAACCTTATAGATACAAATGTGATTTAGTTGGTGGATTCAGTTTCATTTCTACAAATCAAAACATTTTCAAAATATTCACAAGGTAACCGTTAATTTCTCACAAACACACTTATTGGAAATCCTGATATTTAAATACAACGGAATAAACATAGTTGGAACGTACCTTTATTTCCGTATTTCTCGCTTTCCTTACAACGGAAGGAAATGTTGGTACGTACTTTTATATCAGTATTTCTCACCTTCCCTTACAACGGAAGAAACAAAATTGGTACGTACCTTTGTTTCAGTATTTCTCACCTTCCCTTACAACGGAATGAAAATGTTGGTACGTCCCTTATTTCAGTATTTCTCACCTTCCCTTACAACGGAAGAAACAAAATTGGTACGCACCTTTGTTTCAGTATTTCTCACATTCCCTTACAACGGAAGGAAAATGTTGGTACGTACCTTTATATCAGTATTTCTCACCTTCCCTTACAACGGAAGGAAATGTTGGTACGTACCTTTATTTCAGTATTTCTCACCTTTCGTTACAACAGAAGGAAATGTTGGTACGTACCTTTATTTCAGTATTTCTCACCTTCCCTTACAACGGAAGAAACAAAGTTGGTACGTACCTTTATTTCATTATTTCTCACCTTCCCTTACAACGGAAGAAACAAAGTTGGTACGTACCTTTATATCAGTATTTCTCACCTTCCCTTACAACGGAAGAAAGAATGTTGGTACCTACCTTTATTTCAGTATTTCTCACCTTCCCTTACAACCGAAGAAACAAAGTTGGTACGTACCTTTATTTCATTATTTCTCAGCTTCATTTACATACTCATTACATAAAAAATAATCAAACTCACACGGAAGGAATATATATATCTTATTCGTATCTATATTCAGTGGAAAAATTTACAAGTTGTGACCCCTGGTTTAAAATCAATGTAAAACAACATTTGACGTCATTTAAGAGTTACCTTGCACTTCTACAACCAGTCACCCCTGATCATCCTCAACATAGTGGTTCGTTGGATGAAGCTTTCTTCGGTTATCAGTAGAAATTGTCTGACACAATCTTTACTATTGAAAGTAACGAACTTGAAGATCTTATATAAATATTCTACTTTGTAAGGAAACAAGGGTTTCGTAATTAAGGTAATTAGACCTTCAGCAAGATTAAAACAAATCTTCAGATAAAATTAAAACCTTGCCAAAATTAAGTATATCAATGAAAACATTGCGATAACTTATGATAATGTTTCTTGACAGTAATTCTGCTACGTTAACAATGTAAGTGATATTGACACATACGTTTCAGACACAGCAGTATTTGAGAAAACACTGCCATAGATTCCAAAACTGCTAAACTGAACCTAAGTACACGTTATGTTTTATAGACAAAAATCTTGAATCTTGAATTTTTACGTAAGTAATAAAGGACATAATTTGATTTACTCATTGAAACTTGTTAAATTCTTCAGGATCTTCAGCAAAAAGATATGTAGTCAACATCTGTAAGTCTCTTTCATTATTTTCATTATTTCCTGACAATTAACATCTGTGAAAAGAATTAAACATGCACTTATGAATTTACAGTGAGTTAAGTTTGAACATTGTTTAAAAGAAAAAAGTGTAGAAAAGTAACAGAAAGAAAAGTAACGGAAAGAAAAGTAACGGAAAGTTTTCAATTTAAAGCTGTACCATCCCTGATGTACACATTGGAAAAGTAGACAGCATTTATTCCTTTTACTGAAAGTTGAATTCATTGCACATATACATGCACTTACCACTGCAGTCTCATAGCCCTTTATATTTTCAACATGTATATGAGTTGCTAAGCAAATCATCCTTTGCATGAAAAAAATGCTTAGCCATTAAAAGGACACTGTTAAGAATATATACCACTGCAACCATTCTCAAGAAACATCAATTTTAAAATGCTTTTTTACAGGACTTTGTTTTATCATGGCCCTTTTCGCAATGTCCCAATTTGTCCATAATGGCCTAACCAACTTCAAAAGACAAAATATAAGAAAGTGAATTACCCTTAAACGAAGACATTTCTTTCGTTTACTTTAAATATCTTCTTTCTTTCGGGGAAACCTTTCCACTCTTTCAATAACGCAGCTATTTCATTGTAAACTGACACTTAGGTAGTAAATTGACGTTAACGGAAACAGGTGCCTTTTGACTGTGTAGCGAATTTCCCTCAGTTACGTCTAAGTTAAGACGTCTAAGTTAAGCGCAATTTGATTTACGCACAAGCGTACGCCTTTTCATTAAACACTGCGCATGCGAACATTTCAGTTACGCAATTTTAATTTTGTGCGTAACTTACGCATTGTTGATAAAACAGGTCCCAGTGAATAGCTGTTGCAGATAATCAAAGCTGATCCATAGAATACACTTCACCTATTTGGTTAGTTGGTCCACCATCATGAGAACGTAAGGTAAAGGACCCATGAAGTCTGAATGAACTAATTCCATGGGAACACCTGCTTGATATTTCTTTATACCACAATGACCATACTTTTCTGCTTTTTTTGCGATTGCAGACATCACATGTTTGCCATGTAGTTTGCAATAATCTGACCTATGCCATACCAAAAGTACTATTTAAAAGTCCTTGCCCTTGCCTTTTTCAAATGTGATGATGACCACTTCATGGTACTTTGTGGTTCCACCGAATAATGGACTGCTTCAGGTTTAGGGAATCACAATGTCTTTCTCTTTAGTATCACCATTGTATCCAAATAGAATTTAATCTATAAGTAAATGCTGCCTTTGTTTAGCCAGTGCGATTCTGCAGCAGGACTGACAATGAACAATTTACTTTCTTTTGACAGAGTGTTATTAGTAAGCAAGTTCATAATGATATTTATATCAATATTTTGGGCTAAGTATATCATTTTTGTGATGCTGAAACCCTAGCACCAGCTCTTGATCTGGTGCTGATAGTGCAGGACGTATCGCAACTTAGAAATTGAAACTTCTCCTTCTCCATTGTGCAGACAGACTATATAAAAACAACCAATGTATGATAACAATTATTGGTGTGCAACGGAACTGTTTGGGCGGAAATGCATGGCATGACCCGCGGATGCGTACTAAGTCTAGAATTCATCTTTAAAACATACCAAAAGAAAATAAGAAACACTCGGTTGTGGCAAATTAATATAACAAAATAAATTCGGAACGAATAGTTTAGTTCAGTGTGTAATATATACGGCAGAAATCTTGGTATTTATTTTTTTATTGAGTTTTTATGCGTAACGTACACAAGAATAGAAAATGGATCTAAATAAGGCCGTGAAAAGCGGCCAAACGTTTGTTTCTGAAATATACAATAATAGAAGTAACTTCTATTGTGACCAGTTAGTACAATTTCAAGTATGATGTCACTAACCAATATTTACAATTTGGCTTCGTTTGCTGCTGATAATCGGCTCGGTCTTGAGAAGTTTCTTGTACATTCCTCAGACAGCGCTTGTCTAAGCCCTGAAACGCTGAAACGTTAGTGGGTTAGGCTGGTGAGCAAATATTGCAACTTGAAGCCGTTCAACTTGATTTAAGATTTGGGACTTGGCCGGCGAGTCGATTCTGACAATAGCAAATGCCTGTAGTACTAGATAACGATGTTACTGCAGTGTACGTCAATAAAAATGACATTAAACCTATTGCACCTATTGCACCCAATTCCGTAACGCTTATCCTGAGCAAAACAAAATGCAACAATACGCGTGTTACTCTTTCTTAGACCATAGAATAAAGTCTACCTAGAATCCCAACTTGTCAGTGCATATCATTGGGGTCAACCCAATGTGTTCTCAAGCCTAATTTAAATATATGTATGCTGGTCTTATATTCATTTAACAAGCATCATGGAAAATATTTCGCACAGGGAACAAATGCGCACTAAGTTGCTATCTAGATGTCGTTTCAAAGAGATGATGCATTTAAAAACGATTGTACCAAAAGATGAGTGTTTCACATGACACGAATCCAACCCCCATCCCCTCTATCGGTGTGCAAAAGGTGCAGCGTTTCTGGTAACGCTGCAGCATTGAAGCATTAATATTCTGCGTTACTGACAAAATCTGTTTCAGCTCAAGCTTTCAAAACGAAAAAATGTTGATAATCAAATGAGGGTGTGGACAAATATATGTACATGCCTTTTTTAAATGACGGAAAATAATGAATGCACAGAACTTTATATAAGTACAAATAAATGACTGTGCAGGCCCTTTGAATAAGCAGAGGACTACTGCAGTTTATGAAAATGTTTCGTTCTGTTATTTTATTAAAGTTGCATTCACCAGACTGCATACTGCTTCGGTTGTAAATAACAGCAATTGTCTTCATAACATCTTGACAAGTTAGATATACCTTACAAATTGTTTATTTCATGTCTATATAGGCCTTCGATGGCGATGGTGTAGTAGGTAACTCTGAAACTGACATCGGCAAGATCTCCTCGGATGGATTTGTCCAGTGGGTGCCAGAGGGCACTTTCAGGTAAAAAAAGTCAAAATAAACGATAACCCAAAGGATAATAATTTATAACCTTGTTTTGAAATAAATCTGACTGGCAAAATAAAAGGTTTCTTGTACATAAAGTATGATTATTTAATAAACCGTATATATACAAGCTTTGTATTCTCTTACATGAGTCTAACAACTGTAATTATAAAACCTTTGCGTCATTGTATTGATCATTGGGCCATTATCTTAAAGTAAAATCGAAACTAAAAGGAAATAAAAGAAAAAAAATGTTTGTCAAATATTTGCTTTTACCCATAAAACTTAAGCCATCTCAGCTAGTTTTATTCAATTTTGTTTTATCGAAACAAAAAAGTATATTGTCTTTAAATGGGTTTGTGTGAAAGTATGTTATATTTGTTTGCAAGTACGTATTGAAACAAGGCTTTATATTTGTAGAGACTTTAAGTTCAATAAAACAGATTACCTTCCGTTACCATTTCTGTTTGAAGAAAGGATTGATAATTATTGAAACAGTATATTTTGTAATAAACATTAGAAATTGAAAGTTTCATATGACTCTTTTGTTTACATTTTGATAGCTACCATAAATTTAAACTACAAAGTCTTGTTACAACGTGACTTGGTCAAAGGCCAAGCATTTACTGGTCTGCAGTTAAAAATAGTTTCTTATCTATAACATACTGTACATACACACCTAAAACTTTACAGGATAATTAGGCATGTGTATGTAAATTATACTGATTTTGTGCCGTCAGTATCATGCATACAGGACCCTGCACTTTTTTAACGGTTTTTGATCAGTAACTAAAGTAAAACTACGCCAACAACCTTATGGTAGAGCACGATAAACAGATAAAACTTTTCATTTTTTGGCCCAGAGGATCAAGGGTCAAAACTAAAGGGTCCGCATTTTGAAAACAATTTACGATCATTAAATCTAAAATAATTGCTCGCAGGACATTCAAGCTCCCGGTGATGGTTAGATATAATCAGTAGACTACCTGAATTGTTTTAGACGTAAGGAACACAAGGACTTTCAGGAGGAAAACAGTTTCTTATCTATAACTCTGGAACTATTGTACATAGATCCCTCAAACTTTACAGGGTGGTTTTGGCATTACAAGTTTTCTGGAATCAAGAAAGTTGATAAATGTTTCTGCTTTAAAAGAAGAAATTGCCGGATCCTTGCTTAAGGGTCATCGTGCTTAGTCGACCATACCTTATTGTTTTTTTATCGTTTAGTTTCAGATGCCTTCCCTTAGAAATTACTATTGAAATTATGTGTACAGTGCATTCATTGCTAATTTTATAGTTTTTAATCCATATGTAATTTTAAAAAAGCACGCATGACTGGCAACAATTTAATAAATGGTCGGACCGTATAAAGATAATAACTGCAAGAAAGAGGGAGAAGTTGTTTTTTGATCCAACAAGAAAAACTAAATAAAAATGGGCTTATTAAAGCATGCATATATATATAATTATTTAGAATTTTTTTTTATAAATTCATTTATAAAAGCCATTTATTTTATTGGAGCTGACTTTTGTTGTTGTTGTTGATAATTGCTTTTTGATATTTATTTTTTTTTTCATTTGTAAAAGATGGTGAGCTTTCTCAAGTTTACATTATATATTACTTAGGTAAGCTAAGGAAAAACAGACTGTTGTTTTTTTATATTGTTCTTAGGGAGTTGTGATGCTCGTAAGAGGGGGCGGGGGAAGGAGTATCATTGCCATTCTGACAGCATTTGTTATATTTGCAGTGTGGTATGTCACGTGGACATAAAATACTACCCATTTGATGAACAAAGATGCACGATTACATATTACGTCTCCGACGAAACTATCACTACTGTAGTGCTCGACCACCCCGAAGATGTAAATTTAAAAGAGTTCACTGAAAACTCAGCATGGGAAGTTACTAGCATAAAAAAGACACGATATCTGAAATACAACGCTTACCACGTTGATGTGGAGTTTTACCTTCGTAGGAGAGCTAATTTTGCAACGTTTACACTCATTATGCCTTTGCTAATGTTGGCTTTTCTTAACATCTGCATGTTCTTGGTTCCCATCCGTTCTGGGGAAAAGGGATCTTTGTCGATCACAATATTTTTATCATATGGTATCTTTGTTACCATTGTAAGCGATACACTACCTGATAACTCTCTGCAAATCTCTTACTTTCTTCTATTTATCATTATCCTGCTCTTCATTAGTGTCTTGTCTGTTCTATACACCGTCATTCAGGCAAAACTTATAGCCAGCATCGGTGATAAAGAGTGTACCATTAAATGTCTCCGCCTTGAGAAGAATCCGAATAACAAGATTGTGCCGGAAACGACGGATAGCAATGAGTCATTTGAAGCACGCGGTAACTTTGCAGACGAAGAAAACAGTAAACGGTTATATACATGGAGAATGTTTCTGGAGAAGCTGGATGTCATCATATTCATCTTTTTCTTTGCAATTATAGTCTTGTCAACGGTTAGCTTCTTCAGCTTAATGCTGCAAAGAATAAGTAAAACATAATTGAAAGATAAAATGATATAGTCTGATTGGTATAGTCAGTTCAATTGATTTAAGTCCTCTTAACAGTTGAAACCATGTAAGTTTTTTTTTCTAAATATCGTTCCTGGGGATCGCCTTTGATCTTGACAATACTTTTATTTGTAATTTTTTGGAACTACACAAAACAGTAGAAAAGTTAATTTAGCATGATATATAATACCTTCCCCCAACCCCCCTTAAAAATAAAAAATAAAAACAAATAGATAAATAGAAATAAAAACTTAATTTGATTTAATGAAACTTAGATCTAATTTGCTTAACTTTCTGTAAATATGTTACGTGTTTTCATCGCTGCACGCGTTCATGTATGCTAACGTACGCGCGTGCGTGTGTGCGTGTGTGTGTTATCAAATTTACAATACTGATAATGCACGGAAAAATATAATATTGCTTCAAACTAAAGACTGTTTATTACCATTTTTCTCATGTATAAGTTTGATCATCAATCGAGATCTTAAAGATAAACGTTTTATGGTTAAATGTACATCCAATCAGACTCAATGTTTTGACTGTGGGTCATTAGAGCGTTCTCAAAAGAAACAGCGACTGCGTTTAGATTTTTATCATGTTATTACATCGATTCCTGTTGATAAACTTCCTCCCTGATTAATTTAGCTTTATCAGTCACCCTAAGTTTACCAGGCACCTCATCAATACACATTCTGACCTTGACGGAACTACATTCATTTGTTTATTTTGTATGTTCCTTAATGTCACATAGATATGTCTTATGAACAGATTTCTAGTGAAGAAAAAACGCATTATCTTACTGAGTTGATTATTTAAATCATTTTACAAGCAAGACATAAACTAAAAAGATCGATTAACCATGTTCAACGTTTGATTCCTTGCATCGGTAAATTCAAGATGGCGAAATTCTGAAACCAAATAAAATTAAAAAAACGGAACAGTTGTACCTTCTACTTGTTTGAAAATACTCAATTGATAAATTTTGAATCGAACTGTTTTTTTTTTCAAATATTAAAGTCTCCCTTACTTTGACTACAACATTTGAGACTATTTCTTAAGGTTTCCCTAAATGCTGTAAATTCGCATATTATTGCGCGCGACATGAACTCGAAACACTCTTAAGGGATTTTTTGATTTATTAATTTTAGAAACGCCAATAAAAATTGATAACGTGATATATAGAATACCAAGCAAGTGTCTGATATTATAAAATTTATCAGATTCGGCACGAAAAAAAAATGAAGAGCTCGGCAGAGTCTCGCCTTCATTTTTTTTCTTAGCTTTGCCTGATAAATTTTATAACATCGAGCACTGCATTGTATTCTCTATTTACATCAGGGTTTTGAGTTAAAAGTCTTATGAACTTCTATTTTGTCGTACAGCAAAAGTCACCTGAAATGACGAACACGTTCTTTTAAGGTTGTTTCTTTACACATCACGATTATCTCATCTTGCAATACCCGCCCAATACTTAATTTTCAACATGTTTATTATTGCCTGGGGTGATTTCAAAGGCTTAAAATATTCTTACTAACATTAAATGTTCAAGTGAATTATACATCAAAATATAAGATGTCACACGTCGTCTCATAATTGAAAAAATATGCATGTTTGAAAAATGTTTAAATGTCCTCTCTTTCATTGCGTTGTTGTCGATTCGTTATATATCATCTCAGTTTCTAGCTTTTTGCATGATCTTGTAAAATGTTAGATTAAAACTTGTATTTGTTATTGGATGTGTCTAATTTTCATTATTTCCGAAAATTGTATGCCTTAGATTATTTTGTTATTCAACGTTTCTCTATATAATACAAAGGAATACGAGTATTTGGAGAAGTACATAGCTGGAAAGTCATATATACGGGCCGATAAGTATGTCCGATCTGACTTTTACAGCTGTGTTTGAGACAAAATATATCTCACTTTGCACTAGACAATGTTAATAGAATAACACTTTATTCTACATCTTTTTATTAAAAAAAATCATATCATAACAAAATTGCAACATGAAAGAAGAAGTGAAACGCAAATTCTGATAATAACGTCCATTAAATCTGACAGCCCTACCATGTTGCTATTTGCAATTCATCAAAAAAGTAGACAAAATAGTAAGAAAACATGTACGATCTACAGCAGTAGGAAAGGCGTTTTGTACGCACGTACGTATACATACGGAAATATACTGTACAACACGGAATGCCGAATGATTCGAGAGATACAGTAGGTATTGAATAAACATATTCTTGTCATAGCATGTTAAAGTTTGTAATTGCATACTTAAAAGCACAATCAAATGTAACATTTTGTGTATTTGTGCTTGCGTACAAAGGCGTTTGTTAACTTCTTTTTCTCATATGTGTTGTATTTGTATATTTCCTTTTTCACTTTTTTTAAACCTTTTATTGTAACAGCTTTTACGACAATTATTTGTAGATATTTCATGTCGAATACGATTCACTACGATATTGTTAATCTGTGGGGTTTTCTTTCCTTGAATAAAATATTTTGCCTGGCTGACCGTATTATTTCACTTTTTTCGCCTTTCATACATTCGTTAAAGAAACAAAAATGTTTAAAAGTACTACCTTAGAGAACCAAGCTAACTCTCCATAGAATAAAACTAACAAAAGCTATCACAATGATACAGATGTCCCCATTTAAGCGCACCAGAAATCTCTAAGACCAACAAGAAATGACTACTCAGAAAAAATAGAAAGATTCAGAGAAGTTACCTACTCAAAAGCTGAACTGTGTTTTGTTTTATTTTCTTGTTCTCATGAAATTGATCGAAGATCATTTAAGAAGTGCAGGACTTACTAAACTTGATAGTTGATGAAATGAGGACAAAATCAATAGCCTAAAGATGTATCACACATACAAACCAATGCTGTAAATTTTTACCTTGTACTTTTTCACACTGTAGGTCCCTAGTAGCTTCACATCTGGTTCAGTGCGCCCAAATCATTTGATGGCTAGCATTCCAGGGATTTAAAAAATATGAGAACAGTTATTCAAGAGTTATTAAACAAAAATTGCTTTCTAAGTGCGTAGCCTGTAACTTGACCCCCGTCCCGGTTGGGCATAAATAGCAGGGTTCATCTACTTATCATACCAATCTATCCCGTAGTTTTAAAGTACTTAGAGAAGTTGTGCGTTAGTTATTGATCGGAAATAGTTTTCCAGCTACAGGCACCTGTAAGCTAGACCTTTTACGTTGTAAACATAAGATTTGACGATAGTTTTCGTATAGTCATCATGCCCAACCATCCAAAAAAGTCTGATGGGTATCTTATTCGATTATTTGATTGGGAACTGTTTCTAAAAACAAATCACTGTGAGCTAGATTTTTGACCATAAACAATAAAAAATATTTCATTTACCATACCCAATCAGCATCTGAACTTTGAAAGCCCTAGAAGCAGTTTTTATTGAGTTCTTGTCGGAAACCGTTTTCAAATTTTGGGCCTCTGTGAGCATAACCCTCCCATCTTGGCAAAAACATTAGGTTTTACCTGTTCATTACGTTCGACCATTTCAAAGAGATTAAATGTTAGTTAGCCTAGATGGGTTATTGCTAGATAAAAACTGTTCTTCAAACATCGGTCCTATGTTATCTAAAACTTTGATCCTGTGGGTCCAGAAAAACAGTATGATTCATCCACTCGTCATGACAAGCCATCCTTAAAGGTTAAACGTCCTAGATACGGTTTTTCTTGATTTATCTCAAACGATTTTCACACTTAAAGCCCTATGAGCTTGATCTTTGACAAAGAATGCCCAAACTCAATGAGTTTTTCTAAATATCAGGTCAGTCTCAGACCTCTGTACCTGAATTTCACATGCTGTTTACATGTAAACAGGGTATTCAATCTTTGGATCAAGCTCGCATATAAATATGCGAATGAATAAATATTGCAAATGCAACTGTAATACTTGGCATGGTCCTTGGTAAACAGAAGAGTAACGGTGCTTACAATAACCGGGCAAATGTTTATCATTACAGCACAGAATCAAGTCATTAAGTCGGCATTGTGATATCAAAGGCAGGACAACATCTGCAGCGGTTATGTATAATTCCGGCCGACAAGAAGGGCTTGACTATGATAATCCAGCTTGGCAATGACCTTTAGAAAGCAGCTTGGTAAGTTTCTGCACGTACTTTGTTCAAATAGTTGAACAAATAAGCTCTCAAGTCAACAAGACTTATCATTTTACCTAGCATCTCCAAACAACAACATTTATGTTAACATCATGGATTGGCCACGGACCATCTTGCATAAGAGCGGCGACTTATGCTTTACGAATACCTAAATAATATTAGTATTACTTTGGTTGATATTCAGTAGCAGTTGAGCGGAAGGACACATGTTTTGTTTAATGTTCGTTGTAGAGTTGAGGTGTGGCATATATTGATGAGGTTCTGTCTGCGCCCAGATGCAGAAGGCAATGATTCAATCTGTTTAGACGACAAGTCCCGTACTAATGCAGTATATGTTCCTATGAATATTTTATTAAGAAAGGAAAAGGGGCGTATGGATTGGTCAACATTTCCTCTGACATCGGTCTTATCAAACATTCTTGATTTGATATGCAGCCTGCAATATCAGCTCGTACAGGCTTGTCAAGAAGTGTTTAGAAGTTTGAAAACATGCTTGTTTTCCTGACTGCATCTACAAACTTAAGGAGGAAAATTGAAAATCTTGCAGAATGAGAAAAACGAGGTTATGCTGTAAGTTACTGTTCCTAAAGAGGTCAATTACTTCATATAAAATCGATACAATTTTGCTCAAATAACCTTTGTTAAGATCCAGTTTCCGTAGTTAACGTATTCAAATAAAAATGATGTCAATAAACGAACATCTACCTAGTTTCTTAACTTAAATAATTAAAGATATAATTTCAGAGAGTAGCTGGATATTCTTTAAAATGAATAGATTTCACAGTATGGTATTCTTTACAATGACATTTTTTCACAGTATGATAATTGGTTATAATGTTGAGAGGAAATCAATATATAACCCATTTGAATAGAGCACTAAGCGACACAATTAAGCTGCCAGGTATAGTCAACTTTTAGAATGTAATTTTATTTTAAAATCAGAAGATTCATGATATAAATGAGAAAAAATGTGATTTTACTCTAGATGGCAACATTTTTAATTCGCCTGTAACATTATTTTTTCTGTGTAAAGTTAATTACAACAATATGTATTTATTTCATGACAGGTATCATAAATATATATCAATACTTTTACATAATTGCATTTTAAACGATTCTGATTAATTAAATTTAATGCAAAAAACAAACATCTTAAGTTTACATAACAGCTGACCACACGCCTCTTAAAATTTGCAATTCTTCGTAAGTAATACAAAATAAGTTATTTTGCACACACTTAACAAGACACACGCCTTTTTCCAATTCCTATTTAGTATATAATTCAAGCAAAAACAAGCATAATAATTCAGATACAGAATAACTGTTCTGCTCTTAAAAATACAGTTTTATGTAGCCCTTGATAGTTTTTATTCGTTATAGTCATAAAAGTTCCTTCAACATGAAAAAAACGATACTCGTATAAGTAAGTCGTAACATTGTTTTTGTTGCCGTTGTTTTCTTTAGTTGTTTCTTATCTTCATACAGTCTCTAGCTGCCAAATGAGATGCTGTTTTCTCATTTATGTTAAAAAAAGCAAAATTTCTATTTTAAGGAAAGAGGCCTTTTCGCAAAAGGCCGCGTTCGATCCCACTCTTGTCAATTGCATTTTTTTTAGATATTTGCCATTTACTGAAATATGATTAACATTAGTATCTTTTTTAAATACTTAAAAAAATAGAGATGCTTGTGACCAAACAACAATATTTACTACCAATTTTACTTTTCGTGTCTAAGATTAGATTGTTTACCGTGAATAACTAAATTATGTATCAATGTAGTTTTTATGGTCAGACTAAGCAAATTTAAATTCAGTTTTTAACATTTTCCTCTCTACTTGTTAGACCTATATAGTCCGACGAGGTTTGTATTTAAATGTTCTCAAAACTTCCAGACTGCATTGCTGTCGTTGATTGGTCGGAATAAGAGAAATAGTGATTTTTCTAACTTAAAACGTTTTTCATTTTCCTTGACATACCTATTAAGTCCGGGAAGATATAAAGTTCATGGCTGATATATTTCTAAATCTCCTACTAAAAGCAAATAAAAATAAAAGAGAAGAAACAGTATACTATGAAAACCTACCACGAAGAGCTGAAATTATTCCTAACAGGTAAGGTATTTATAGGCACAAGTCAGCGATGTAAGTTAGTGTATGTTATGCTAACCAATTCAAATTCAATTCAGTACTTCATTGACACAACAGATTGCCATTAAAACAACGTGTGTGCAGAAATCTAAAAGGAACAAATCACCTTGAGAACTCTAAACGATACTTAATGTAATCATCATTAAGATCATTTAAGAGAGGAAATATTAACGGACAGATATATTGAACTCAAAAGTTTATCAGTAGTCTAGAAAAAATGTCCCTCTCCGCACGCGATAAATGATTTTGATTATTTCTTTTCATGGTTTCTGTTTTCATGGCACTTATGGTTTGTTTTAATCCATTTGTTTTCTAAACGATACAGGTTAAGTCAATGTAGGGTTTATGCATGCGGCACTACCATCCTAAGCTGACAAAAGTTGTAACTGTAGTTGGTATAATATAAAAAATAAATATGGTCTTTAATTGCAATCTAAAAAAAAGTTTTTATTTATTTTCTGATTTTTAATACCTTTTTAAACGTGTGCTTATTTTTTATTCTCATTTTCATATTTTCCCTCAGATCGTACAGAGGACTTTCTTTACAACTCCACTCACTATATGTTTTGAAAAAGCTTTACTGCTTCTAAATGGCGTCTTTTTCATACAAACTCCTTCGTTGTAATTTGACTGTTTTGCCAAGATGGATTAGTATACACCACATAGAGATTAATTTAGAATTCAGGTTGAAATGTACACAATAAATATCAATAACAAACTAATTGGATACTTAAATTCGATTAATTGGGACGGTCAGAGTATTGTGTGAAGCATTTATTTGTTTCGACGGAAAACATGCTCGAATGCAAGCCACCTAGTGTGATGAGAGAAAGACCAATTCATTAAAAACACTTAAACTGGTACGAAAATAATTGAAATCATTAATGCGCATGTGTTGTAGTATTTAAAGAGCTCGTTGATACCATCAGAGAATATTTACAAAACAAACTTTGTTGACTGAATATGTTAGGCTTGAATTCTATTAACTGCCGGTGTAACTAAACGTTATAACTGTTACAGTGATAAACATTTTTAAAGTTAGCAAATATTTGATATTTTACAAATGAGTATGCTAAGAAGAGTTATGGTAGCTTTAATCTTTTTTTGTTGCATTGCGTTTGTTTTCTGCCAAGACGGAGAAATTGCTGACACTCAAGCCATTGATTACAAAGGCGACGATGTCGGAACGGATCTTGAAGGCATGAAACAATTGTTTAATGATGTACTTGACGGGTAAGCGTATCTTAAAATCAATCAAGCTAACACTTATCTTTACCAACACTTAGTTAGATTGTACCTTTCTTTTTCACATTGCAAACTCTTCCTTTAGATAATGTTACAAAAAATAAACTGCCCTGAAAGAAAAATTGCTATAGATCTATTTCAATGAAATTAAACAATGAATAATACTTTCTTTTCTTTTAAATTTTATTTCCAAAACAATGAAATAAAATTAATAAGGATAGCTATATTCAAATACATTATTTGCAGACATATTTCAAGATTATTGAGTGGGTTCAAAGATTTCATTCGAAATTATCTTAACAAATGTCTTTACACCAAACAGTGATTATATATAAGAATTTGTTTTGCTGGCTTTTATTGGGTAAAAATTTGATAAACCTTCCTACTTATGTATTATTAAGTACTTTCGTTTCATTAGTCTTTTTCTGTAGATCTTCCGAGTTGTAGAGGCATCACTAGTAATATAATACCATGCGATTACTTGACTTTGATCACCATGGCTACGTTCTTTTCTTAGTTTCTTCTACACAACTGAATTACATATAAAAAGCGTGTATATCCGTTTACATTTTGGTACAATTTCAAATGACACTGAAATGTTTATCAATGTATATTTGTAATTATTTTAAAAGATGAAAGTTTGAGGTTTAGATATATTATATCTAGTTGGATTTTTGGCATTTGATAGAATAATTCTAGGTCAAATGTGAAATACCATTGCTAGTGGGGAGAAGTTAACACGGATTGGTACTGCTGTAAGGCATGTGACAACACCTACCGAGAAAAACTTTTATAGTTTCAGTAGCCCATCTGACATTGGTATATAAGTTACTAAAATCAAAATTTCATTTCAGTTACGACAACAGAATCCGACCCCGCCTTGATCAGTCACAAATCGTCGAAGTCAACACATCGTTTATTCCCCAGAGTTTGCTGGAATTCGAGACATCAGAACAAAAATTTTCTATCCTTGGTTACTTCCGTGTTCGTTGGAAAGATGAAGTGATCACATGGAATCCGGATGATTATGCTAACACGAATTATATCAAGGTGCCTATGTCGGAGATATGGAAACCGAGTCTGATCATCTTAAAGGTAAGTAGTGGAAAATAATTTACCTAACATTACGCGCATTTCATCATGGCTAGAAATGTACTGACAATTTGCTCCTTGGTGAACAAACCTACATATTTCGACATATTTTTCTAACCCGGCGTAAGATATAACACTGTTTGATTTGTATAGAAAAAGAAAGGCAGATAAATCAGTCGAAAAATACCGCTGTAAAATATTGCTAAAAATTTCTTATTATCAAACAAAATAATTTCAAAATTGTTTTTTTAGACTGTTGCCGAGGGTATATATATATATTTCAAAGAGCCAATATTTAAATAAAAACGAAGATATTCTGCACAGTCGTTTTTTCGTCAGTTTCCTAGACAGGTTTACCTTCCACCAGGCGCCAGGCCAATGACAAAATGACTATGAGAAAGAATGCGTAAAGAAATACTGTTAGGGAAACAATAATGATACATTTATTTAACTTTGAAAATCTGACCACATTATTTTAGTGTGCATTTGCATCTCTTTTTTGTTGTTTTTGTTCTCCTGTTTTCGTAAATTCTGAATGTGCTTTCCGTACAGCAATGTAATGCCAAACATGACATTTTTGCATGTTACGATTTCCCTTGATTGTCATTATTTGTATAAATTATCCCGTTTCAATGAAATTGGTTATTCTTCAGTTAGACTAAAAAGATTTAAACAGCAAAGAGTAAAATTTTTCACATTTCATTAAAGGGCATTTATGTTGTGCATACTATACAATTAAAAGCTATGTGTTCTCATTACCTGGGTAAAGTAGAAAAGACTCTTTTGTAATTTTTAAACACTGCTACAATTAATTACTTGAAGAGACAGTTATCACACGGTGACTTGTTATCGCGATGTCTGGTTATGTTCCTGTATGACGTAGTTGTGATAATGTCAAACTTGTCATTTGACATTCAGAAAATATTGCATTCATATTGTGTACCAAATGCTTATGACAGTTTAGAAACAAATATGATTCCTGTAAATAAACATTTTCCTTTTATTATTCATGTAATTAAAAGGCTTTCGATGGAGATGGTGTTGTTGGAAGTGGTAACACGGACATCAGCAAAATATCGTCGGAAGGTGTTGTTCAGTGGGTACCAGAGGGAATATACAGGTAAACCAGCTTAAATTCATTAAACCCTCTTAAGTCAACTTTTGATAAGCAAAATATGATTTACTATAAAACTAGACGTTTATCAGAAAACATTTGAATTTGAATCTAAACATGTTAAAACCAAGTACATATTAAAAATTAGATTATTTTGTAAATTTATATCAAATACATTTTTCTTTTATTCACAGCGTCGTATGTCATGTGGACATAAAATATTACCCGTTTGACGAACAAAAATGCACGATCACATACTACGTATCTGACGAAACAATAAGTACTGTTGTAATGGACCATCCTGAGGATGTCACTTTAGACGAGTTCACGGAAAACTCAGCTTGGGAGGTGACTAACATCATAAAGACACGATATCTGAAATACAACACTTACCACGTTGATGTAGAATTTCGACTTCGAAGGAGAGCTAACTTTGCAACATTTACACTGATCATGCCTTTACTTATGTTGGCATTTCTAAATATCTGCATGTTCTTGGTTCCCATTGGTTCAGGAGAAAAAGGATCGTTCGCTATCACTATTTTTCTCTCCTATGGTATCTTTGTTACCATTGTTAGTGATACGCTGCCCGACAACTCTCTACAAATATCTTACTTTCTTCTCTTTATCATTGTCCTACTCTTTATGAGTGTCTTGTCTGTCCTGTACACCATCATCCAGGCAAAGCTCATGGCTAGTATTGGTGACAAAGAATGCACTATCAATTGTCTCCGTCCAAGAAAGCAGCCAAACAACAAGGTTGTGCCTGGGTCGGAAAAATGTGATGGTGATCCCTACAAAACTCCAGAAGACTTCAAGAACTTTGATGAAGAGGAGGAACCATATACATGGGGCATGTTCCTTGAGAAACTTGATGTCATGATATTCATCTTTTTCTTTGCGATCATACTCCTGGCAACCGCTGGTTTCTTCAGTATAATGCTCAAAAGAATCAGTGAAACATCGCTAAAATAAGCGAATATTGTCGAAGTGTCAAAACATCTACTGACACTAATAAGAAAAAATTGATATTCTTGAAATTGGGATACAACACAGTTCTTCACTCATGAGTTACTCTCTTACGAAACAATTTAAAACCTTGCCAATGTTGGTGGCTTCTTAAGATTAAGATCAATTATAATTATCTTAAAAAATAATTATCGACATTTTGATGAATTCAGTTGTGTTAAAAATTAACATTATCATCTTAATCTTTAAATGTGCACAAATAGTTGTTAAAATGAGCTTTTTGTCTGTATGTGTTTATTCTTCTTCTGTTATTCTCTTAAGTTTCAGTGTATATCAATTTTAAGATCTAATTATACATTTTCCATGCTATCTACTTAAACAAATGATATAATTATTCATTTTTTTTCAATTAATTTTTATATTAATCAGTTTTATCTTAAAAGTAGTTAGCGATATTTTGATGAATTGAGTTCAGTTAAAAATTAACATTATCATCTAAATTTTAAAATGTGCACAAAGCAAATTACCTCTGACTACTGGTATATGCAAATATATAGTTAAAGTTGAAGGGTGTTCAGAAATTTAACTTTATTAAATCAATTTCTTAGGCCGGACACTAACAATTGATAGGTTTTTACCTGTCAGACGGCAAGTAACTACATTTATTCTTTATGGCTGTACAAAATAGCGTTCATTCGAAAATTGGCTTTTCTATATTTTTTCTAGTTTAAGACATAGACAATCAGAACTCGTATTGTAATCAAGTTTGACTCATTAACTCATTAATTCATTGCTAAGATGCACTGTTCACCCAAAGTAAAAAATAATACATCAGCATAACTTTGTAATGACATTGAAGAAAGCAGAGACACTATAATTATAGTAAAAGTGTTTATGTTAATTCTTAATAGATAGATATCAATTGATATAAAAGATTGTTTCTGACCAAATTTTTTTTCAACTTTTTCATGTTTTATTTTTAAAGCTACTGTTTTCAATACGTATAATTTTGTCGAAATATATTTGCATATAACTAATGTATTGACGTTTAAAAAGACAATAGATAATATTAATTGAAGTGTAAGTTTTATACAATACGCCTAAAATTGACCGAATTGCTTCTTACGGTGGCCGAGTGTTTTGTGTATTGGACTACGAAGCTAGCGATCCGGGTTCGATTCCGGGTAGCGACTGAGTTACCGACTGATTTCCCAGGACTAGGTTGTAACCTAACCAGGTACTGCTTCCAGCAGTATCGGCCTACGCTTGGGATCGGGAAGGAAATAAGTTTCTGCTGGAAATAAGTTGTTCCACACCAGGTGGGGATTTCGTTGACTACCCACGTTTACCTAAGAGTGTAACATAGATTTGTTCATAAGTAGTAGTACTGTACTCATCTGTCATCTTTCAGTTATTCTGTCAATTACTGTGATGCGACCTTACAGCTTACTGAGAAATAAACCTACTCAAATTGTTGTTATCTTTATATATCAGAATTTCAATAATCATACAAATGCAAAATTGTTTTACATGAACAATATTTATTTTTGTCTTCAGCTAACCAATTCATGTCTTTGTATATAACAATAGTTATCATTTAAATGTTTATCAGGGTATAATCAGTTATCCAAGTTATGTCAAGACCAATATTGTTACTTGATATTATTCGTATAAGGGGTTTTATGACTTTCATTTGATGATTATCGTCATAGTATCGTCCGCTGTAATGTGCAGTTATGTTGTGCAAATATGAGCATGTGTTTCATATTCATATTTATTAAAACGCCTCTTAGCTTTGTAGAATAAATCGCAAGAAATTAAATAGATTTGTTTTTATAAGCTGAATACATTATCAGTATTACTTTTAGATTGATGTGTCAAAAAATCCGTTTAACCCATAACTCCAATGTAAGTTGGTAAAATATACACGTTAAGTGAGGCATTTGTCTATTTTCCATTAATAAAATAAGACGTATGTGTACAAAATATGAAATTTGAGAGAGAGAGAGAGAGGGAGTGGGGGGGGCTGGGGGAGCACAGACTTTGATGAGTATTACTTAGATAAAGATTAACAAGAATAACCTTAGTTATTCGAATAGCTCATTCAAAAATGTGTGCACAGTTAAAAAAGGACACCTAAAGAGAACTCAACTATAAAATATACCATTGCAAGTTTTCGACTAAACACTAAAGATAGTTTGATACAGTAATAACTTTCAAAACAGTGAAAAAGGCTTGCATATAGGTCCAGTATTTTCTTAAGAAAATGCTTATTATGAATTTAGAACATGTACATGAATTAATAGTAAATATATGTATTCTCACAGGCGGTCTTGTTTATCCCATCCCCAAAAACTGCCCCACGAAAGGTATGTAAATGACATTCTGATATGCTGCATTTTCCTCTTCTGTCAAATTTGGAAACAGGTGGATATATTTATTTCATTGTAAAATCTCAAACGCTTCCTTTAAATAATGTTATTTGACAACGTTTATATATAACAAACAGAACCGCTTAGGAAGTAAGAAAACTAGAGACATATTTCCATAAAATTTAACCATGTATTATAATGCGTCTTTATCCTTTATTTTCCCCCAGAAATAATAACAGAAAACGCAAACGGTCATTTCTGACCAAAATATAAGAATGAGAAAAAGAAATTCCAGTATATTATTTGTAGAAATATTTCACGATTTTTATCCGGTTCAAAGATGTCAAAATAATATTAACAATTTTCCTTTCTCCAAACAATGATTATAGATTGGAACTGTTTGCAAGATCAGACTTGAAATGATTTTCAAGTTTTTTTGTAGCGTAAAAATTTGATAAACATTCTACAGTTATTGAATGAAGTATTTTTAAAACACCAGTCATTTTAAGATGATTCGTTTATGTAAGTCTTCCTTGCTGTAGATGCTACACTGTTCATTCTGAAAAGTGAAAGACTTTTACTGAACTTCATCATTCTGCTATATTATTTGACAACAGGACTAAGAAAGGCTTTGCAATATAAACTGATAGCTTCATATGTCTAAGTCGACAATATTAAACATTTTGACACTGCTTATTAATGTATAATGCAATTTTGTATAGTTTAAATGTGTGTCTAATGATGAATCTGAAGAACGACACCAGATAACCAATTTTGTCTTTTCTTAAAAGATACATACTAGACATTTTTACATGGATCTATCTCTTGTGATCGAACGCCAATCACTTTAATTCAATACGTGGACAGTTTTTAATGAAATAGACCTGACTGGCCGCTTTCTCGTGATAAGATTATAAACCTTCTAACTTAAACAAGGGCAAATTCGAAGAATTTATATCCCCCGCTGAAAAATGCAAATTAAGGTTACACATTTTAATACTAGGTTAAATCACATAGTTAGCTATAAATGCTTTACAATTCAAAGTACAGAACTACAATTCACACTACAGTTATATCACAAAGCATTGTTCATAATACAAACCAATGTTACAATATGTTACCTGTCATGTTCTTGATGCTTCATAATCTTTATAAATCCTTATAATCTTCGAAATTATGAAGTGATTAGTTACTGTTATTATGCATTGCATAACTCCTCAATGACATCTATGCACTATGAAGTTTCATGTTGATATCTTAAAGCGACTGACTCACAGAACTTTGCTGAAATTTTTTTTCTTTAAAATTTAAGATATTTAATATGCTATGGAAAAAACATAATATTATGCTTCTATACAACATGAAAACTAAAACAAAAGTTTTGACTTAACCAGGATTCGAACCCACGACCTTTCGGTCAGTAAAATATAAAGCGACGATCTAGACCACTGAGCCACAGCGCCTACTTTAAAGATTGCGTCAAATAAATCTTATAAATAAAGTATCTACCCCGTGACTAATGGGGTAAATTTTTTACCGATAAAAGTGTGTAAAACTTTATATTTTGATGTTTTTCTGTATCAAAAAATGAATCAGTAACTTAGTTTAAATATGTTCTTCACAATTGCTGCAAACATTTCAAGATGTAAAAACATTTTCTTCTTTTTTCATCGTCAGCCCATCTGTGAATCAATCGCTTTAAATACTTTCTGAGTTATATTCCAAAAAAAAAAATAATAAAAATAACAAAAAACAATAACTCAAAAGTCATCAAGTGAAGAGTTACAGTTCCTATGCACTGCATGGCTCCTTAATGACATCATAGCATCTTTGAGATTTAACTTTGATACATGAAATACTTTACGAGCTTTGTCTACACAAATTTTAAATAGGAAAAATAGCAAAGGGGAATATCTAAAAATATGAAGTCAGGACGTAAGCAAAATTTCAAGATGTACCAAAATGTTTATCTATGAATATTAGTAATTATTTTAAAAGATGAAAATTTGAGGTTTAGAAATGTTTACTGGCGTTTGATAGAATATTTCTAGGTCAAACCTTAAATTTCATATTATTGGGCGAAATATTTGCATGAACTGGTACTTCTGTAAGGCATGGTTGCATCATCAACCGCAAAAAAATCCTTTTAGGTCCAGTAGTCCATCTGACATAGGTTGGTATTTAAATTACATTTCATTTACGAGAACAGAATCCCACCCGCATTGACCATTCACAAATCGTTGAAGTTAGCACATCGTTCCAGAGTTAGCTGGAATTCATCTAAATTACATTTTTAAAAGTTTCCACATTACGCCTATTCATTCTGTTAAATACTGAGACAGTTATTATTAAACCATCTTACACAGACTGCTGAGACCAACCTACGTTTACTCAAATTGACAAAAAACTGTCATACTATTAAATAAGTCCTACATTTAGGTAGACATAACAAGGAATCTGTCTGTCATCTGTTGTCAGATTACCTTTAAACAACATCTCCTAAATCACGTGGATGGTCCTTGCATGAACATGTTGCCTCTCTTGCTGACCAATATTATTTGGCACAAAAGACTTCTTTCATTCAAAGAAAGTCACACTCCAATTTAAACCAACAATTAATCTTGCTGACCAATATTATTTGGCACAAAAGACTTCTTTTATTCAGAGAAAGTCACACTCTAATTTAAACCAACAATTAAAGAGGGTATCTCGAAGCCAGAATAAAAAAAAAACGTATTTCAGGCTCAAGCAAATCTACTTTCAACAGTCAAACAGTTGGCAATACATCATTTCAAAGTTGGCCTAAATTTTCTAGCTCTCCAACAGCTGCTTGTAATAAAAAAGCTAGGTCATCTAATGTCCAAATGCTTTTCTCATGAAAATAAAAGAAAGCAAAAGAAGAGGCTGAGCCAAATGCACTTACTTCTTTGAGATTTAAGCTACAGTTAAGTGTTATGTCAGTTGATAATTTTTTTTAAGACCACATCCCAGTCTATTCCTATATGAAAGATTCTGAACCTTTCACATCTGAAGGTTTTGTTTCTTTAAACGGTACTTCAGTAGACAATTCTACTTCTATTAGTATTCGTTGGGATACTGATGCTTCCGAGTCTTTTTTATTAGCAGAAACATTATCTTTGTCTGCAGAGACTTCTTTGAATTCTGCTGTTTTGATTCAGGATGTAGAGTGTGGTGATTTTGTTTTAGTACATCTTCATAAGATTTATCTTAAATCAGAACAGGTAACTGGCCCTGTGACTATGGGTGTTAGGTCACCATTACCTGTCAAAGGCATTCGTATTTTGCTCGGAAATGACCTAGCAGGAGAGAAATAAAGTCTTGTCTGATCCTGGTGAAGTGTTAATTTAAATCACTGTTGACGTTTTTTTCCCAAAATGTCAAAATAACTTAAAGTAGAATATTCCCATAAATTGTTGAAAAGATGAATTAATTCCTCACTAAGAATAATAAAAAATAGTTACAATCCGTCTGATAAACATGATGTTTGGTTTCGTAAGAATTATGAAATTGTCTGTATTTTTGGAAATGTCTGAAAATGAAAAAAAAAATTACAACGTTTCATGCTTATCTGACTTCAGATCATCTTGGCCACCTCATCAGGACTAGAGTTTTCACTTAGAGTGGGGGAATGGATTTTTAACTTGAGACAATTGACAAGAAAAAGGAAAACGTTCAGGAATTGTATCAAATACTTTCGAGTTTTATAAATTGAATTGCAAGCTAAGAGGGATAATAAAAATGCCAAGAGATAGAACATATTTTCTTAATAAAAGGTTTTGAAACTTCTATTGAATGTTATGAAATATTTTAAAATGTCTTGTGAATCTTAAGTCTGACCAACAAAAATCTCGAAATATAAAATTGTACCTTAGTCACTACAGCCCTTCTTGATATTGCTTTTACGAGGGTTGATCCAGAAATTCGTACAATTAGATTATAAAACCTGAAGGGTTTCAAATATCAAAGCAAGACTTATACTGTCATTAAATATTATATCAGTGCAATATACACGCTAAATGTGTACATAAAACATTTATTGCACAACAACGCGTAATAATTATATAGACCTGTAACTGGGCGGGGAAGCACGAGCGTTATTCAGCGCCGTCAAACTATGCAGACTCCATATCATTTTGACACAACAGCCAGGGAACCCAACGTACGCTGACTTTTCTCATGTTCAAATTTGTGTCAAAATCCGTTCTGCAGTTCCATAAGATGCCCCTATATCATCAGCTATTTCAGGCACCGTCATCTGTCTATCACTGTTGACAACAGATCTCACATCGTCAATCAAATTATGACGCATTGTGTGTCTTTCTTATGACTCGTCGTCTACTATGCAACTCCGCCCCTCTTTAAATCTTTTGTGCCTTTTAAATACAAGTTCCTTACTGCACTTCAAGCCTGATTTCTCAATCATTTGAAACGTTTGTGTTTGAGTGTGTCAAAGGTCTTGACAGAATTTGATCATTGATCGAATTTCCAGTTTAGACGTCATTTCTCTCTCTCTCTCTTTAATTTTGCCTCTCTCTCAGTAAAAAGGCTGTGTCTTTGAAACAACTTCCAAAACAACATATACAAAATGACGTCACGACGTCATATTAATGTCATGCAAAATTCTTTTAAACAGAAATTGAAGAAAACTCGATTTGTTTACCAGATACCTAAGAATTTATGAATGCTCCCCCGCGTCAGCATTCATGGGTCATTATGGTAACGTCATTTCATGTCGTTGTAAATAATATGATGGTTATACTAATAATAATTAAATGCTCAAAAGGAACAAAACTATATAACTAGTGAACTACAGGCTGCATGGATTGTCTCGATTGGAGTTAGGGTCCACTGTACGAATTTCTGGATCAACCGTCGTATACTTATTTAACAAAATTAGCTCAGTCTGCACTTAGTATAGATAACTGGAAAAGTCTTATAATTATGTTTAGACAGTTATTATCACTTATCATAACAGCACACATTTATTTTAATTCAAAATTGCTTTATATATATTTTTTTACAAAAACTAACTTCGGTGTTACTAAATACAGGTGTTGGCTCTCTCTGCGCATTCGAACTACAGGATGAAAACAAATACAAGTATTTTAAATCAAATTATTAAAACCAAACGTCTGTCAACTATATGTAGCTAATTAAACATAAAGCTAAGAGCAAACTGAGGACTCAAGGTTCTGTACAAATGTCCTCACATTTTTTGTGCACCGAGTAAAGATTTGCTTTACACACCAATAATAATAGGGTCAACAAGTGTTATGCACACTGTCCCTGTACCAAACTGCATTTGGGTTACCATCATTGTGTGTTGTAAAAAAAACTGCTTTGAATAAAATCTCTTCCTATTATCTCAGACAATTTTATTACACTTAAATTAGATGGCTGCAATGGCTCTAAAAGAACAGAAAAATCAGTTTTTGAGTAATCATAAAGCTTGAAAGATGCTCTTTGATATAAATTTTATAAAACTTGAAATTAATGTTTAAAGGGGCATTCCCTAAAACTCAATAAGGATACCGAAACATATTCTTTTCTATGGCTACTTTTCTTTTAAGGACTAAATGATAATGAAATTTCACAGGACAACCTGTCAAGGCAGCTACTCCTCTTAGAGCATATAAAGTACTCAGGGAATTTGCTTAAAGAAATAGTCCGAAACAGCCTGAAAACTTGACAAGAATTGGGTTAAGAAAACATGTGGCAACTTTGTCCCGGATGTTAAATCTTAAAGAGAATGGACTAGATAAGCTAGCATCATTCTAAGGGCATGATGTGAAAAATCACTGAGAACTTTAAAGATTGCCACAAGACAAATTCTGGTTTGCAGCTCATCAGTTTTGTTAGGCATTTCTTACGGTATGAGTACCCGGTAGTACTTAATTGTTTTTTTTTAAACTTATATCACTTTGCCCAACATAAAAGTTGTATTTTTCTAGCTCACCTGAGCTCGAAGTGCTAAAGGGTGAACAGTTGAAATAAGTATATCTCCGACATCCTTAGTTGGCCTTCTTTTAGATACTTTAAAAGTTAAATATTATAAAATAAAGTTAAATATACTCAGGTAATGCGATATGTTGTTTTCATTACAAGATAAGAATTTGTTCAAACAAACAAACATAACTACTGATTTTATGTTAACTTAAAGCCTGGTTAAAGATGTACAATAACTAATTTCAGATGTAAATAAGGATTCATTTTGTTCCTACGTATGAACGAATTATGCAGTTCAAAGATTGATTTAGTAAGAAACAGCTGTGAAACAGAAAACAAAAAGTTTGTTCATACGTACGAGGAAGAAATGTGCTTTTTAGAATGCATGAAATGATTGTAGGACACAGTTTTTTTTAAACTGAAAGCGTTAAAGTTTATTCATGCCCACGAACAAGATATGTGCTTTTCCAAATGCATGAATTAACTGACGTTTTTTCTATTATAATAATGTTATATGATGTTAAAATGATGAAACTTAAAGCGATTGACACACAGATAGGTTGGCGATGCATAACATGAAAATGTTATAATATAGAAAATCTAGTTGTAATTGTAAAGAACATATATAAACAAAGTTACTGTCTCATTTTTTGATACATAAATACATCATTATATAAAGTTTTACACGTTTAAATCGGAAAAAATACCCCGTAAGTCACGGAATAGATACTTAGTTCGTATTGTTTATTTTGACATCTTGGTAACATGCTTTCGAAATACAGTAATTTTATATAAATATTTTCCTAGCTGGCCCTTCATATTCCTCCAAGCTATGTTATTCCAATAAAAACATGGCAGACAATGGAACCTTTTTACAATATCACTAATGGAAAATTGCTGGCTTGATATTATAATATTTTCCAAACATATCTTCCTTGGATGACTGTTAATATAAATTGCAAACATACGTTGACTGTGATAAAACAAAGCCACCTGGGATGTTGGTTATTTTCCCAAAATAACAACACACTGTCTCTTGTTTCACAATGGATTGTTTAGGGAAATTTTTGAAAAACAAACTTCTTTTTAGAAACTCTAAGCCCAAGTACTTCGATATTTGTTGTGTTACATCATGTAGTATGTCTCTATGAAGTTACCAGAGACAATGAACCTAGCGGTCCTCTGAAATATAGTTGCATATAAATATACATATCTATGATTTGGAGGAAAACTGTTGGCTTTTTATTTCCACAAAATCACTTGTACATTTTCATGACAAATTCTCTTTGGCCATCTTTTATTTGAAATTCTTTCTAAATTATTTCATTCAGGTTTATGTACAATATATGCAAAGAGCAAAAGAAATTAACCAAGATATATATACTTTTTTTCAGGGAGGGCATGTGGCATAAAAAGAGATAAAACTTACACAAAGTTAACATGTTTTGTTAAATTACTCTGCATACTCAGAAATGCATTTATTGTAGAAGCTTTGGAATTAGGGAATTTACGTGTATATTGTGTCTATTAAATAAAGACAGCACTACAGTCTAGTAAAATAATAACTTTAAATACATGCACACATTATGCTCATCAACAATTAGAAACAGGTGACAAGTCTTGATATAGTTGCAGTTTTTCTATAGGTATGATTTAATTATGTATTGGTAACAAATATTTCCCTGAGCAATTCGTGATACTCATATAAAACATATACACTTCCATTTTCAAAAGCTGTTTATATGTAAACACATTACTAGATCTTCAGGCCAAGATCGCTTGTAGTTTGATAAATAAATATTGCAAATGCAAATGAATGTAATGGCGTAGCTCTTGGTACGCAGCATAGTAGAGGTAGTTTCAATGATCGGGCAGCACAGAATCGAATCACTAAGTTGGCATTGTGACATCGGAGACAGAACAACATCTGCAGCGGTTATACTATAACTTATAATAATTCCGGCCGTTAAAAAGTGCTTCGCAATGGCCTACAAAAGCAGCTTGGCATGTTTCCGCGCATACTAGTTTGGTGAAAGTGATTAAATAAACTCTCTGATCAATAACACTTATCATCTCGACAAACATCCCCCAAGAACAGCATCTCTGTTAACATCATGAATTGGCCATGAACCAAGTTAGATCAGACAGTAAAACAAGAGTGGCGGCTTATACTTTCTGCAGACCTGTCAATGTTCTTCCTAAATAACATTATTATAACTTTGGTCAATAGTCAGTAACAGTTAGGGACAGATGAGAGAGAGAGGACAAGGTTTTGTTAGATTAGCTTTTTAGGGGAGGCGTGCCATTTATCGATGAGGTTCTTGATGAAAAAGCAGTTGCAATAGATTCATTCTGATGAAATGTTAATCGCCGTCCTCATGCCATCCATGATTCCGAGTGATAGTTTTATACCCCCGCAAACGAAGTTTTCAGGGGGTGTATATACTGGAATCAGACTGGCGGTCGGTCGGTCTGCAACGTTTGACATCTTTACCTCGCGTCGCGAACTCCTTCTTCAGTTTTCAATTGATTGAAATGAAACGTTTCAAGAGTAGACAATAGGCAATGTAGATGTGCAAGGCATATTTAGTGCATATCCATAAAGGCATTGCAAAGGTATTGCCCCTTGAACTTATACTTTTTCCCATGTTTGTAAATTTTGACATCTCAATCTTGTGTCGTGAACTCCTCCTTTAGTTTTCAATTGATTGAAATGAAACATTTCAGCAATGGTCACTAACGAATGTAGATGTGCAAGACATATTTTGGATGCAGAGATATAGCCCCTTAAACTTGTACTTTTCCCCATTTTTGTAAATTATATACCTTGTATCGCAAACTCAATCTTCAGTTTTCAACCAATTTAAATGAAAATTGGCCGAAATAGTCACCATGCAATGTAGATGTGCATGACAGTTTTAATGCAAATCCATGCCGGCAATGCAGAGTTATTGACCCTTGAACTTATACACTTCCCCCATTTTTGACTAATACCTTGCGGCACAAAATATTCCTTTATTTTGCAACCGATGGGAATGACATTTGGCAGAGATAGTAATTAGGCAATGAAGAAGTAAAAGACATATTTCTGATGCATACCTAGCTAGACTCAATTATTGCCCTTGAACTTTAGAATTTTTGTCACGTTTGACATACGTTGTGGCACAAACTCCTCCATCAGTTTTCAACAGATTAAACTGAAACTTGCAAGGCATAGTTAATACACAGTGTAGATGTGCAAGACATAATATTTTATTCATATCCTTCAAGACATCACAGAGTTATCTCCCATTGAACTTATATCATTTTTGTATGCATATTTAAGTCAACGTGTAGCTTGTGGGCAAGCTAGTCTTTCAGTTTGCTTTGTATATTTGCGTCATAGTTTTTTCAGAGTTCAGATTTGCTTCTGCTGTTGAGTCAATGCGCAGTTGCGAAGAATTTATCATCTTCAATGACTGTTCTAGTTAGAGGGAGGAAAATAAGTGTATGGATTGGTCAACAGCTCCTGTAACAAAAGTTTAATAAAACAAAAAGATATTGCAAAGTATGCTCATACTGGCTTACCAAGAAATAACCAGGAGTTTGGTACCATGCTTATCCAAGAATGAGGCAGCATTCTACATAGAACAAAATATCACATGAGAAAACAATAGCAAGCTGTAATCAACGGTCCTTCAATAAGTCTTTTACTTCAATTATAAACGATACAAGTTTGCCCAATGAACCTTTGCCAAAATCCATTTCCCAAATACAAAAATGATGTCCAAAAATAAACATGTTTCTAGTTTGTTAAATAAAATAATAAAATATATAATTCTAAAGAGTTAGTTAACTATTCTTTTCAATGAATAAATTTCACAGTATGGTGTAGTTAGACATTATTCACAATGAATATATCCACAAAAGAATAACTGATTATAATGTTGAGAGAAAAATCAATATATAACTAATTTGAATGAAAGGACTAAGTTTGTCCATATAATTCAAAGTTTTAGCTGCCAGGTGATGTCAACTTTTGTAAAGTAATTTCATTTTAAAATCAGAGGGTCATAATATACAGTAAAACCTCAATAATGAGACCACCTCTGGGACCAGCAATAAGTGGTCTTAATATTGAGTTGGTCCTAAAATTGAGTTCAGACGATGACATGAAGGTGTATGATAGATTTATCGACCCAGTGTGTGTTTTGCGTCAATTGTAGTGTCACTGAGCATAACTTATTTGTTTTATTTGTCCTTACTTTGATAACTAATGATTTGATCAGAATAAAGTGATACGTAAATCTCACAAAATTTTGGATTTTAGCGTTGCATTAATTCGTTTGCGCATCAATTAGTGACTATAACAATAGAAAATTTATCGTGCAGTAAGCCGCAGTCTACTCTAATAAGGGTGTCATAAACAATTAAACCGATAACTACCAACGTTAAAGTTAATTATCCACACCTGGATCCTTTTGACCTGTCAAATTATCAATTAACACCGATTAACACGAGGTGCCCATTTTGTACATGTTTGTGTAAACAAGTTTGCCGTCCTCGACCTTTGATGAATAGCTTAAGTCAACAGCTGCCCGTTTTTTTCTGTTCTGGTCACGGTGGTAATTTCGAGTTCAAAAAAGGTTTGTATTTTCATTCGGGACCGGAAATTGCGGTCGCAATACGCAATATTGAGTTGGTCTTATTACTGAGTTTAACTAACAATAGAATATATAGTAAAAAAACTCGGGACCAGAAGAAAATGTTCGTAATATTGAGTTGGTCTGTATACTGAGTTGGTCGCATCGTGAGTTTTTACTGTAAATGAAATTACTGTAATTTCACACTAGATGGCAAAACATTTAATACGACGGTAACAACATGAACTTTGTTGTACGCTAAGTTTTTAAAACAATATGAATTTATTCCATGACAGGTATCGTAATCATATCAATACTTTATTTATTTCCATTTCAGACAATTCTGATTAAGTAAATGTAATGCGAAAAAAACATCCTATGTTTACACAACAACAAAAGTAAGATAATTCTCACATACTTAATTTCACAATTTCCATTACAAGTATATGAATATGAATAGCTAAAAACAACAATAAAAAACAACAACAACAACTACATACTAATATACTTTCAAAAGACATTTTCCTGCTGTACTTGTTAGTGTTATATAGTCTTTATTCGTTATGGTCATACAAATGTTCTCACCATGAAAACAAAGATACTCATATATGTATGTCGTTACATTTTTGGTTGCATGTTTTAAAATTTGTTTTCTATCTTCAAATAACCTCTAGCTGGCAAATTAGATATAATGATTGTCTTCTCAAATTAAGTCAAAGAAAGCAAATGGTAAAACCGCCAACTGTTTATTTTGAGGAATGTAGGTGTGATACAGTACCGTTTTCTTCAAGAAATCAAAGTTCTATTTATTTGTGCTGTTTGGTAAAGATACATTTTCGCTGAAGGTCGTTGGTTCGATCCCCACTCTTGTCATTTTTGACACATGTTTGCCATTTACTGAAAGGAGACAGACTTTTGTACTGTTTTAAAAATTTTTAAATAAATATGAAATAGCTTTTTACTTGTGACCAAATACTATATTTCACAATAAAGATTACTTTTTGTGTCTCAGATTAGAATGTTTACCATGAATGACTACATAATGTATTAATGTAGTTGTTATGGTCATACTAAGCAAATTCATGATCTTGAAATGTTTTCCTCTCTACTTGATTGACCTAATTAGTCTGCATTGCAGTAAGTTTTTGGCCAAGTTAGGAAAAATAGTGATTGTTTTAAAAAGTTTTTCATTTTTCTTGATACTTATACCTTTTTATGTCCGTAAAGATTTGTACTTTAGGAAGGTTTCTAGTTAATGATTGAACTATCTTTTATTTACTTAGTAAATGTAAATACAAATAATAGTGAATAAACAGTATTCTATGAAAACTTACCGCTAAAGTTTATACAATAAAGACGTCCAGTGCATGTATTGACCAATCAGAAGAGAGTTTTTGTTAAAGAGGTAATGACTTAAAGTTATTCCCTTCCTTAACAGATAAGTTATTTATAGGCACAGGTTATTGTTTTATCCAAGCTGACTAAAACGAGATTAGTTTAAAGTTTCGAAACTAATATCTCTAGAAAAATGGCAAACATATTGGTTACTTTTAATTCGGTTAATGTAGAAGGTCGGAGAATTGTGTGAAGCGTTTATTTGATTTGTTTCGACAGTAAACATGCGAAAGGAAGGCACCTAGAGTGGTCAAAGAAAGACTTATGCGCATGCATGGTAGAAGTAGTATATAAACAGCTCGTTGATACCATCAGAGAATATTTGCAAAACAAACCTTAATGATTACATTTGTAAGGCTTGAACTCTATTAACAGTAGGTTATAAGAGTGATGAATATTTAAAAAAAATAGCAAATATTTGATATTTTACATTTGAATATGCAAAGAGGAGTTATTATAATTCTAATTTTATTTTCTTGCATTGCGTATGTTTTTTGCCAATTGACTGCTGAAAGTCATGCCTATGATTACAAGGGCGACGATGTTGGAACGGATCTTGAAGGCATGAAGCAATTGTTTAATGATGTACCTGACAGGTAAGCGTATCTTACTCGAACTTACACTGATCTTTACCAACACGAGTGTACTTGTGTTTTGTCATATTGCAAACGATTCCTTTTGATAATGTTATTTGACAGCAAATCCGTTTGCTTTGAAAATAAATTTGCTATAAATCTAATTTCATAAAATTGAAGACTGTATTATAAAGTTTTTTTCTTTTAAATTTTCTTTCAAAAAACAAATTGAATGACAAATTAAGATTTATTAAGTATAAATATTCAAAATACATTATTTGCAGAAATGTAGATACTTTCTGAAAATTGAGAAGTTTTTAGTTTCCCGAAACAGTTTAATTTTTGTATAATTCAATATTGCATAGTATACATAACTGTCTAAACGGAAAATATGGAGGAAGACCATAAAGGTGTATACTAGACAATTTTAAGATGAGTCAATCTCTTGAGACCTAACGTCCTAACAATTAAAGACTTGTATACTTTTCTAGTGAAAAAAAACTGGAGATCCTGCCCCTCATCTTTCTAAGTTAAAGAAAGGACGATTGAAATTAATGTCAATATAATACCATGCGATTTATTGACTTTGATCATCATGCTTTCACTCTTGTCTTAGATTGTTACTTCTGTAAAGCACGGCGGTATCACCTACCGAGGAAAATCTGTTTTAGTTCTAGTTACCAATCTGACATCGTTATATATATCAAATTTTATTTCAGTTATGACACCAGAATCCGACCCCGCCTTGACCAGTCACAAATCGTTGAAGTCAACACATCGTTCGTTCCACAGAGTTTGCTGGAATTTGATACATCAGAACAGAAATTTTCTATCCTTGGTTACTTCCGTGTTCGTTGGAAAGATGAAGTGATAGTATGGAACACGGATGATTATGCTAACACGAATTATATCAAGGTACTTATGTCGGAGATATGGAAGCCGAGTCTGATCATTTTAAAGGTAAATAGTGGAAAATAATCTATCTATTATACGCATTTCATCACGGTTAGAAAATATAGCGACAATTTGCACGGTATTAATGAATGAACTTACCTCAATGTGATTGTTCTTTACTTCAATATCTGTTACTCTGATTATTTTACACTGATCGAAAAAGAAATAATATACCGGCAAAAATTCTTTGGTACAGGATGAAAATATTTCATAACTAGTATATTTTGCATTTTTGCCTCAACACGTACTTTTAACCGCAAAGATTTTAACACAATTTTATTTGTGCAACAGAGGGTTGCAGACATACCATTCGCAAAGATATCGCTGTAAAACATTGATCACTAATGTCTTATTATCAAACAAAATAATTTCATAGTCGTTCTTGTTGACTGTTGTTAGGTAAACAAAAACAGTATGTACACGTAAATTTGACCCATATGTAAGACTGAAATTTTAAAGAGTCAAAGTTCAGTAAAATGAATATATTCTGCACATTCTTCTTTTATCAGATTTATGGGCATGTTTCCCTTTCTCCAGGCGCCCCGACAATGACCGAATGTCTATGAGAAAGATTAAAGTAAAATGAAATTAAATACTGTTAAAAAAATAAAAAGGATATTTCCATATAACTTTGAATATCTGACCAACTATTTTTAGTGTGCATTTGCATCCGTCTTTTTATTATTGTTTTTTTTTGTAAATCTGGATGGGCTTTCCGTACAGGAATGTAACGCTAAACATGACCTTTTTGCATATTACACTTTATCTTGGTTGGCATTGTTTGTAGAAATTACCCCCGATTCAATATTTGCTATTCATAAGTAAGAATAAATAGATGACACAAAAAGTAACATTTTTGACATTACATTTCAGCGCATGAATGCTGTGCAGTTGGTCTAGCACGTGCACTTTTATACAATTAAAAGCTGTGTGATCTAATAATCTGGATAAAGAAGGAAAGACTTCTTTGTATTGCTTACACACTGCCACAGCTAACAATATGTAGAAACATTTATTACACGATGACTTGCTATTGTGACGATTGGTAACATTTCCTGTATGACGTAGTTCTGATATGTCAAACTTGTCCATTGATGTTCAGATAATATAGCATTCACATTGTGTATCAAATGCTTAAAGGTATGGCAGTTTAAGCAAGTATGTTCATCATGTCCATGTTCTGTAAAAAAATATTGAACATTTTTCCCTTTATATTTCACGTAATTAACAGGCTTTCGATGGAGATGGTGTTGTTGGAAGTAGTAGCACGGACATTAGCATAATATCGTCGGAAGGTGTTGTGCAGTGGGTACCAGAGGGAATATACAGGTAAAACAGAATTTATTAAATCCTCTTTAAACAGCATTTGATGAGCAAATAATGATTGACTATGAAGTAATCATAGAGGTTTATTGGAAAACATTCAGATTTGAATTTAAAGATGTTAAATCAAGAAAACCTTTAATTTCCTTGTTTGTTTGTTTTGCACTTCAATTAGTTCTAAATACATATTAAAATTAGAATAATTCTGTGAATTTATATCAAATACATGTACATTTATTGACAGCGTCGTGTGTCATGTAGACATTAAATATTACCCATTCGACGAACAAAAATGCACGATCACATACTACGTCTCTGATGAAACAGTCAGTACTGTTGTAATGGACCATCCTGAGGATGTCACTTTAGACGAGTTCACGGAAAACTCAGCTTGGGAGGTGACTAACATCATAAAGACACGATATCTGAAATACAACACTTACCACGTTGATGTAGAATTTCGACTTCGAAGGAGAGCTAGTTTTGCAACATTTACACTGATCATGCCTTTACTTATGTTGGCGTTTCTAAATATCTGCATGTTCTTGGTTCCCATCGGTTCAGGAGAAAAAGGATCGTTCGCTATCACTATTTTTCTTTCCTATGGTATCTTTGTCACTATTGTTAGTGACATGCTGCCCGACAACTCTCTACAAATCTCTTACTTTCTTCTATTCATCATCGTCCTACTCTTCATGAGTGTCTTGTCTGTCCTGTACACCATCATCGAGGCAAAGCTCATGGCTAGTATTGGTGAAAAAGAATGCACCATCAGTTGCCTCCGTCCAAAAAAGCAGCCAAACAACAAGGTTGTGCCTGGGTCGGAAAAATGTGACGGTGATCCCTACAAAACTCCAGAAGACTTCAAAAAAAATGGAAAAAGAGGAGGAGCCCTATACTTGGGGAATGTTCCTTGAGAAACTTGATGTCATGATATTTATCTTTTTCTTTGCGATCATACTCCTGTCAACCGGTGGTTTCTTCAGCTTAATGCTCCGAAGAATCAGTGAAACATCACTAAAATAAGCAAATATTGTTTTGCTGTCTACAGTCTACTGATATTCTTAAGATAAAATTGATATTCTTGAAATTAGGACACAACCTTACTTTTTTACTCATGACTGACTGTCATGCAAAACAATTCAAAACTTTGCTAATGTTGGTGGCTTCTAAAATTTAAATGATTTTCGACATTTCGATAAATTCCGTTGTAACATTATCATCTAAATCGTCGAATGTGCAGATATTGTTGTAAAAATGTGGTTTGTTCTGTATGTGTTTATATTTCTGCTGTTATTTCTTTAATTTTAATGTATATCAAACTAAAGATCTTAATATTTAATTTTCGTTGCTGTTTTTTTAAACCTATGATATCATTATTAATTATTCAATTGATTTTTATCTAAATCAGTTAAATCTAAAAAATGATTATCGTTATTTTAATGAATTCAGTTCTAATTAAAAATGAACAGAATCGTTTTTAAATGTGCACAGAAAATTGTTAAGAATGAGCTTTTTGTGTTAGTGTTATCTCAATTTATTTATTGTCTTAGTTTCAGTGTTCACCATACGTAACATCTTATTATTTTATTTTTTTGCCATCTACATGAACAAAAATATGTCATTATTTATTCTACATTATCATTATTATTTATCACATTTATTCTTCATGGTTTTACCTAAAACACACACCAAAACAGAAAAGCAAAAAAACAAAACAACAACAACAAAAATAAAAACAAACAAACAAACAAACAACAACAAAAAACACAACAAAAACGTTTATTTTAAAATTGACTTTCCTATTTTTTCTAGTTAAAGGCATCAACAATCAATACTTGTAGTGTAATCAGGTTTGATTTATTTCGTCATCAACTCTTTGCACAGATGCACGGTACACTCAAAGCAAAACATAATACTGGACCACCTAAACTTGAAGAGCCCTACGGGCTCGGGCACCAACCATCCCTCGGGATTCTGCAGATGTTATAACACGAAAAAACGTGCGTTAACCCTATATAAGAGACATTAACATGAAACTTTAATGGTAGAAAGATCTCTATGAGGAAAAGTGCAGCGTGCAAGAACCGTAACTCTATTTTGCATATTTAGGAGTTATTGCCCTTTTTTCATACTTTAAAAAAATACATATTAAACAATAGTCCTTTTGGAATTGGCATTTATTCGGGGAGCATCCATCGGTTCTAACGATTTCTTGTTTCAGATTGCTGAAAGCTTTTTTGTTTTTGACATAAAGGTATAGCAGATACCTTAAAGCGACTGACTCACAGATGGGCCAACGATGAAAAAAAGAAAATGATCTCACATCTTGAAATGTTTGCTGCATTTGTGAAGAACATATTTAAACTAAGTTACTGATTCATTTTTTGATACAGAAAAACATCAAAATATAACGTTTTACACACTTTTATCGGTAAACAATTTACCCCGTTAGTCACGGGTAGATATTTTTGTTATAATTTTAATTTTGACGCATCCTTACAAGTAGGCCCTGTGGCTCAGTAGTCTAGATCGTCGCTCAATATTTTACTGACCGAAAGGTTGTGGGTTCGAATCCTGATTAAGTCAAAACTTTTTTTTCAGTTTTCATGGTGTATAGAAGCATAATATTATATTTTTTCTATAGTATATTAAATTCTCTAAAATTTCAAGGAAAAACAATTTCAACAAAATTCTGTGAGTTAGTCGCTTTAATTATGTATTGTTACGTTTTTAGTTTTTTTGAACCTTTGCATTACCAACTGCAAAGGAAAAGAAGGACAAAAATGATAGTACCAGCACAGGGACTCCAAGAAACACAGAGACATCTGATCCAAGAAACCCAGGGACATCTGATTTTAAAAACCACGGGGCATCTCAGAAGCTGACATTCTGGACAGAGGAGGAGAAGGTAGCTGTCTCTCGGTAACTAGCACATTGTTTTGATTTGGACAGGCTACCAGAAAACATGTTATCTTGGAGGTTCAGAGACATAAACCTGTCTTTCAGATATAGCGATGGATGTAGATTAAACTTTTCATAAAAACACGAAGTTTTCAAGAAAGAGGAGCCTCAAGTGAACACTTTTTATCATGCAGTTTATTGTTTTAGCTTAACTACATAGTCCTATTGACATTTGAACATTTTTGTTAGTACTTGTAAATAAAAAAGGTTAAAAAAGAAGAAAAGAAAGTAATGCACAGGGTGTTATGTTGTTTTAATGGGGTGTTCTCCCGAAATAAGGTTTACCTATTTTATTCAGTAGAATTTAAACAAGAAAAAAATATATATAGAAAACAAGTTGAATTTAAGTTACTTTTATTAGATTATTTCAGTATTGCTTCCCTTTGGATCAGCATTTTTAAAAAATAACAGTGTCACTTAGTTTAAATTAATTATTCTTGGCAAAATTGATTTGTCCAATTGCAATTACATTATATAGATTATATTGTGTCTAGGAGAATCCAAGGTCACTTGATTTAACACAAATAGGAGACAGTCACTGTAAAAATCTTATTCTCTAAAACAACTTGACACGGAGCTATGTTATTTGATGAAAGGCATCTTCTAGTAAACGTTAAGAAAAATTTTTCATATTGTTTCCCATGGGTCAAAAATAGCCATACCAGGGGTCACTTGGTTTTCCATTGACTTGTATAGGGGAAAATGTCTTACGGGAGACATAACCTACAACGTAACTATTAATTGGACGGGAAGACGCTGTCCAACTCCAGCACGAGTCTCCCCCTACCGTTACACCCAAACCGATTTTTTTTTTTTTTTTTTTAATTTTTTTGAGGGGACAGGTAGGTATTTGTCATCCCCGCCCCGCCGCAACCAAATTACCTAATCCTTCCCCACCCACCCCCTTAAAAAGGAAAACAATAGTTTCATTTTTTGTTTAGATGGATAGGTTCTTCCCAACAACTGCAAAATAAATATTTAATGTTCTCCGAAATTGCAAAGCCTAGAGTTTAGATAGTTTGTGTGTAGAATTGTGTAATAAACCTCTAAAAGGTTTGTCCAATTATAGCCCCGATTTCAGAATCGGCCCAACCCCAACTGCAGCATTATTTTGCATGGACTTATATAGGAGGAACTTAAAAAATCTTTTTGTCTAATCTTAATATGCCGTTGGATTTAATTATTGGCACACAGGTTAACATAGAGGTCCTCTACAAATACTGTTCAAATTATGCCTCTGATGCCATTAATTGCCACGCACCGCTCACTTGATGTAATAAAGGCATTTTTAGGGATTTTCTTTAAAACGTTCTCTGAAGTCACAGAACTTGGGGTTTTGATAATTTGCACAGAATGTCATCTACAGGTCCTCTACTTATATGCCCCTGGAAAACTGACCTTGCCCCGGGGGTTTTATATTCGGCTTATAGGTTCACGTAAAGGTCCTCCACACAGATTCTTCAAATACTTTCCTTTGATTTATTACTGGCCTGGCCCTACAGATCACTTGACTGAATTCAGGTTAATATAGGGAAGACATCGAAATGTTTCTCTTCTGAAACCAGAGGGCTTAAATATTTTGCTTGGAGCATAAGAGGTCATCTGCCAAGATTGTTCAAGTTGTGATCCAGGAGTTCAAATTGACCTAGCCCCTGAGGTCATCGAGGCTACAAAAAGACATACCTTTCGTCAAAGAGCCTTTATTAATTGACTGATATTTTAAATACTTGGCACTTGTGCTTGCGTAGCAATGTTTATGTAAGCTTAATCTTTTTCTAATGCGTTATGTAACTTACGTTTGTATATCATATGCATTTTTTTTGTTAAACATGTTCGTGGAACTCTTGCAAACTTCTTTTTACTGTAACAACTTTTACGATAACTATTTATGAATGTTTCATTTCAAATACGATTAACAACGCTAATCTCTAATGTGTGAGATTTATATCCTTGAATAAAATGTTTTGTCAGGCTCACCGCATTGTTTCATTTTTTGCCTTTCATATATTCGTAAACGAAACAAAAGTATTAAAAAACTACTACCTTAAAGAACCAAGCTAAATCTCCATAGAATTAAACTAACAACAGCTTTCAAAACGGCACCAATGCCCCCTCTTAAGCGCACCAGTCACCCCTAAGACAAACAAAAAATACCAACTCAGCAAAACAGAATAATCTGGAGAAGTTACCAACTCAAAAACTGAGCTGTTTACTCGTTGTTATGAAATTGATTTAAGAATCTTTATGAAGTGCAGGACTTACTGAACTTGATAGTTGATGCAATGTTAAGAAAATCAATAAGTAGGATGTATCACACATATAAACCAATCCTGTAAAGTTTGTGGGATATAAATATCGGAGATCGTACGTTATATTTTTTTCACTTTAAAAGTTTAAAGATCCTGGAAGCAGTTGTTCTTGAGTTATTACTTGAAAAACTGATTTTCAACTTGCAGTCCTGTTATCTAAAACTTTAACTCTGTGGAAAATGAGTGTGATTCATCCACTCGTCATGCCCAACTATCGTTCAAGGTTAAACGTTCTAGGTGAAGTTATTCTTGATTAATAACAATTTTCACACTTGAAGCTGTAAGCTTGTTCTTTGTCCTAAAATGCCAAAATACTACACGGTTCCCTTACATGAGTTTTCAAAAAATGTGCTAATTTGCGTATCCTTGCACCTATTTGTTCTCAAGCTTTTGATCTGAAACTACTCAGTATAACGCCAGAGCGAAAGAAATGAACAAAGCAATATATACCATTTTTAAGGGGGTACATCGTTTTTGTGGCAAAAAAAGAGATAAAAAATACAAGATAACATGTAGTGTTAAATTCATCTGCATACACAGAAATGCATTTATTGTAGAAGCTTTGGAATTTGGGAACTTAAGTGTAGAATGTGTCTTTTAAAAATACAACACTACAATCTAGTAACAATAATAACTTTAAATACATGCACAAATGTATATGGTGTATTTTGCTTATCACGAATTAAAAACTGGTGACAAGTCTTGACATACTTGCAATTTTTATGTAAGTATGATTTGATAATGTATTGGTAGCAAATATTTACCTGAGGAATTCGCGACACTCATATAAACATGTATTCTTTGATTTTCACAGGATAAACAAGCAGATGCAGAATGCAGTAGATGAAATCAAATTAGATGCTAATCGCCGTACTTATGCCATCCATGCTACCCAGTGATATTTTTAGAGGACGGAGAGCGAGCGTATGGATTGGTGAATAACTCATGCGACATCAGTCCAATAAAACATATATATCTTGCATAGTCAGCCCAAACAGCCTTGCCGAGAAGTAACCAAGAGTTTGGTACCATGCTTGTCCAAGAATGAGGCAGCATTCTACAACGAACAAAAGAAAATATTGCAGAATGAGAAAACGATATCAAGCTGTATTTAACTATTCTTCAATAAGTGTTTTACTTCATATAAAATCTTTTAAAGTTTGCCCAATGAACCTTTTCCAAAATTCATTTTCCATAGTTATCTAGTTGTAGCACTCAAATCAAACAAAACATTGTAAAGATGTAAAAACGAACATTGTTTCTAGTCTAGTTTTCTAAACTTACATAATTAAAGATATAATTTAGACAGGTAGTTAGATATTCTTTTTATTGGATACAATTCGCAGTATGATGTAGTAGGATATTATTTGCAATGAATATATCCGCAAAAGAATTATTTATTATACGGTTGACAGAAAATCAATACATAACTAATTTGAATGAAAGACTAAGTTTGCCCATACAATTCAAAGTTTTAGCTAGGTATTGTTAACTTTTGTAATGTATTTTAATTTTAAAATCAGAAGGTTCATAATGTAAATGAATCTATTGTAATTTCAAACTAGATTACAAAACTTTAAATACGACGGTAACAACATGAACTTTTCTATGTTAAGAGTATCAAAACAGTAAGTATTTATTTCATGACAGTTATCGTAATTTTATCAATACTTTTACCTAATTGCATTTTAAACAACTCTGATTTATTCAATGTAATGCAAAAATAAAAATCTTATATTTACATAACAACTAACCACACGCCTCATAACGTTTGCGATTCTTTATAAGTAACACACAATACTAGTAAAATATATCTCACATACGTACTTAATTTATTTTACAATTCCCTTTCAGAACACGTATAACAAAAAAGAAAAAAATATCCAAAACTAATTCACATTAAGAATAACTGAGCACTAACCTCTTTATAACATACAAAACTATTCATAAAAATGAATATTTATATTAAAACTTCCAAGACAGATATACGGTTTTCTTGTTGTGTCCTTCAAAATACATTTTTGTCATGTTTGTAGCCGTTGTTAGTGTTAACTATTCTTTATTCGAAATGGTCATAAAAGTAGCCTGTTGTTAGTGTTAACTATTCTTTATTCGAAATGGTCATAAACGTAGCCCGTTGTAAGTGTTAACTATTCTTTATTCGAAATGGTCATAAAAGTAGCCCGTTGTTAGTGTTAAATATTCTTTATTCGAAATGGTCATAAAAGTAGCCCGTTGTTAGTGTTAAATATTCTTTATTCGAAATGGTCATAAAAGTAGCCTGTTGTTAGTGTTAAATATTCTTTATTCGAAATGGTCATAAAAGTAGCCTGTTGTTAGTGTTAAATATTCTTTATTCGAAATGGTCATAAAGTAGCCTGTTGTTAGTGTTAACTATTCTTTATTTGAAATGGTCATAAAAGTAGCCTGTTGTTAGTGTTAACTATTCTTTATTAGAAATGGTCATAAAAGTAGCCTGTTGTTAGTGTTAAATATTCTTTATTCGACATGGTGATAAAAGTTGCCCGTTGTAAGTATTAAATATCATTTATTCGACATGGTTATAAAAGTTCTTTCACCATGAAAAGAAAAATACTTATATCATAGTCGTAACAGTTTTTGGTTGCTTTGTTTCTTTTATTTGTTTTCCATCTTCATATTATCTCTAGCTGGCAAATGAGATATAATAAACATCTTCTCAAATTAAGTCAAAGAAAGCAAAATGATAAAACTGCAAACTGTCTTTTTTTAAAGAGAGGTAGGTGGAATACAGTACATATTTGTTCAAGATACTCAGTTCTATTTGTTTTGTTGTCTGGTAAACAGACCTTTTCGCTGAGGGTTATTGGTTCAGTCCCCACTCTTGTCATTATTTGTTTTTTTAATATTTGCCATTTATTGAAATAAAACAGACATCTGTACTTTTTAAAATTCTTTTTTTTAAATAAACATGAAATAGTTTTATACTTGTGACCAAATCACTATATCTCACTATATACTTTTCGTGTCAAAGATAAGATTGTTTACCGTGAATTACTACATAATGTATTAATGTTGTTGTTATGGTCAGTTTTAACCCTGGTTGGTATAATATAAAAAATGTCCTTTAAATAGTTTTTATCAGTTTTATTCAACATCATTAAAATGTTTGAAACAAATATCGTTAGGAAAAATGGCATAACATATTAGATACTTTTAATTCGTTTACTTTAGAAGGTCGAAGAATTGTGTAAATAATTTATTTGATATGTGTCGACGGTAAACATACCCGAAAGTAAGTCACCTAGGGTAGTGAAAAAAGACTTATGCGCATGTGTTGTAGGAGTAGTATTTAAACAGCTCGTTGAAAACATCAGAGAATATTTACAAAACAAACCTTGATGAATTAATTTGTAAGGCTTGAATTTTATTAACTATCGGTCTAACTCTTAGTTATAACAGTGATAAATATTTTCAAAGTTAGCAAATGTTTGATATTTTACGTATCAATATGCTAAGAGGAGGTATGATAATTCTAATCATTTCTTGTTGCGTTACGTATGTTTCCTGCCAATTAACTGCAGAAAGTCATGCCTATGATTACAAGGACGACGATGTTGGAACGGATTTGGAAGGCATGAAACAATTGTTTAATGATGTACTTGACGGGTAAGCGTATCTTAATTGAACTAAAATTGAGCTTTCCAACACGGGTGTACCTGTTTTTTTTCATATTGCAAACTTTTCCTTTTCCTAATGCTATTTGACAGCAAAAATAAATTGCTATGAATCTATTTCCATATAATTGAAAACTGTTTTATATTTTCTCTTCCTTTAAATTTCTTTCCGGAAACAATGACAAATTAAGATTAATTAAACTAGAAATAATTCTTATACATTGCAGAAATGTAGAAACTTCACTGGTCATTCTGAAAATTGAAAAGTTTTAAACGTCCTTAAACAGTTTAATCGTTAATAATGCAATCCTGCATAGTTTACATGAGTGTCTAAATGGAAAATAAGGAGGAAGACTATAAAAGTCCAAACAAGACAATTTTAACATGAGTCAATCTCTTGAGACTGAGTGCCAGCCATTGGAATTCAAGTCTTGTATAGTTTGTAGTGAAAAGGCATGGAGGGCCTGTTTCTCAACATTCTAAGTTAAAGAAAGGGCTATTGAAATTAGTCTCAATATAACACCATGCGAATAATTGACTTTGATCGTCAAGGTTTCGCTCTTTTCTTTGATTGTTACTTCTGTAAGGCATGGCGGTACCTACTGAAGAAAAGCTTTTTTAGTTCTAGTTACCGATCCTGACATCGGTAGATATCTAAATTACATTTCAGTTATGACACCAGAATCCGACCCCGCCTTGACCAGTCACAAATAGTTGAAGTCAACACATCGTTCGTTCCACAGAGTTTGCTTGAATTTGATACATCGGAACAGAAATTTTCTATCCTTGGTTACTTCCGTGTTCGTTGGAAAGATGAAGTGATAGTATGGAACCCGGATGATTATGCTAACACGAATTTTGTCAAGGTACCTATGTCGGAGATATGGAAACCGAGTCTGATCATTTTAAAGGTAATTAGTGGAAATTTTAATTTAACATTACACATATTTCACCACGGTTAGAAAATACAGTGACAATTTGCACGCTATTAATGAACAAACTTACCGCAATGTGACTGTTCCTTACTTTATTATATGTTTCTCTGAAAGAAATACAATACCGGCAAAAATGCTTTCATCCTAGATGAAAATATTTCATTACTTGTATTATTTGCAATTTAAAATAATTTCAAAATCGTTTCTGTTGCCTGTTGTTGGGTAAAAAAAACACAATATATATCCGTAAATTTGACCAAAATGTAAGATTAAAATGCTAATGAGCCAATGTTTCAGTAAAAACGCAGATATTCTCCACATTCTTTTTATTATTAGTTTCATAGGGCTTGCATGTTTACCCTTCTTCAGGCGCCACAATGACGAAATATCTATGAGAAAGAATGAAGTAAAATGAAATACTATTAAAAAAATAAAAAGGCTATTTCTATTGCACTTTGAATATCTGACCAACTATTTTAGTGTGCATTTGCATCCTTTTTAACTTTCTTTTTTTTTTGTAAATTCTGGTTGGACTTTCCATACAGCAATGTAACGCTAAACATAGCCTTTTTTGCATATTACACTTTACTTTGGTTGATACTATTTATAGAAATATGTAGAAATGACCACCGATTCAATAATATTTGTTATACATCAAGACAGTAAGAATAAATGTAAATCACAAAAAATAACATGTTTTTTATACATCAAGACAGTAAGAATAAATGCAAACCACAAAAAATAACATGTTTGACATTGCATTTAAGTGCATGAGTGCTGTGCTGTTCGTCTAGCACAACTATACAATTAAAAGCTATATGCTCTTATTATCTGGGTAAAGAATGGAAGACTTCTTTGTATTGTCTAAACACTGACACAGCTAACAGTAAGTAGAAACATTTGTCACACGATGACTTAATATTGGGACGAAACATTATCTGTATGACGCAGTTCTGATATGTTAAACTTGCCCTTTGACGTTCAGATAATATTTGATACACATTGTGTATCAAATATTGAAAGGTATGACAGTGTAACCATGTATGTACATTTTCTGTAAATAAAAATGGTTCCTGCAAGTAAACATCTTTGCCTTTATACTTCATGAAAATAAAAGGCGTTCGATGGAGATGGTGTTGTTGGAAGTAGTAACACAGACATCAGTAAAATATCGTCGGAAGGTATTGTACAGTGGGTACCAGAGGGAATATACAGGTAAAACAGCTTAAATTTATTACATCCTCTTAAATCAGCCTTTGATCAGCAAATAATGATTGACTGTGAAGTGATCATAGACGTTCATTAGAAAACATTCAAATTTAAATATAAACATGTTAAATTAAGAAAACCTTTCATTTTTGTTTTTTGTTTTGCACTTCAGTTACTTCTAAGTAAATGCTGTAGATAAATTAATTCTGTTAATTTATATAAAAACATATATTGACAGCGTCGTATGTCATGTAGACATAAAATATTACCCGTTCGACGAGCAAAAATGCACGATTACGTACTACGTCTCTGACGAAACAGTCAGCACTGTTGTAATGGACCATCCTGAGGATGTCACTTTAGACGAGTTCACGGAAAACTCAGCGTGGGAGGTGACTAAGGTCATAAAAACACGATATCTAAAGTACAACACTTACCACGTTGATGTAGAATTCCACCTTCGAAGGAGAGCTAACTTTGCAACATTTACTCTGATCATGCCTTTACTTATGTTGGCATTTCTAAATATCTGTATGTTCTTAGTTCCCATCGGTTCAGGAGAAAAAGGATCGTTCGCTATCACTATTTTTCTCTCATATGGTATCTTTGTCACAATTGTTAGTGATACGCTGCCCGACAACTCTCTACAAATCTCTTACTTTCTTCTATTTATCATCGTCCTACTCTTCATGAGCGTCTTGTCTGTCCTGTATACCATCATTCAGGCAAAGCTCATGGCTAGTATTGGTGACAAGGAATGCACAATTAATTGTCTCCGTCCAAAAAAGCACAACAAGATTGTGCCTGGATCGGAAAAATGTGATGGTGATCCCTACAAAACTCCAGAAGACTTCAAAAACATGGGAGAAGAGGAGGAGCCCTATACTTGGGGAATGTTCCTAGAGAAACTTGATGTCATGATATTTATCTTTTTCTTTGCGATCATACTTCTGTCAACCGCTGGTTTCTTCAGCTTAATGCTCCAAAGAATCAGTGAAACATCGCTAAACTAAGCAAATATTGTCTTGCTGTAAAACTCTACTGAAAATACTAAGACGAAAATGATATTTTTGAAATTAGGATCCTTCACTTTTCTTCGCTCTTAAGTTGCTACCGATGGTGTTTTCTTATCTTTATCAATTTTATCTAAAAATGATTATCGACGTTGTGTTTAACTTTGCTGATTTGTTGAAAATTATAATTATCGTCTAAATGCTTAAATGTGCACGAAAAGTTGTAACAATGAGCTTTTTACTGTTTGTAGTAATATTTCATTTGATATTTCCTTTAGATTCAATGTATACCAAACATAAGACCCAATTTAATTTTCCTTGCTATCTATTTGAACATAGATATTTTTTTCAGTTGACATGCTTCTGTAGAAGAAAAAACATACACTTCTGTTTTACTGCTTCTTAATATCGATTACTGTTTTAATTCTTATAAAACAATTCACCAAAAAAATAAACGTGTTTCTCATTTTACCCGTGTTTTGTGTGGAATCGCCGTTTAAAGAAAGAGTTAGTATCAGTGTTTCATCTTGATGAATTCCAATGAATGTTATTATATGTTATTTTTTACATGAAAAAAAGTGAATATTTTATGCTGTACCTATTCTGATGTACCAGCTAACAATTAAGAAATGATACATAAAATATGTTCGGAGCAGGTTTCCTCTGACTCTTGGTATATGCAAATATATATTTAAATTTGAAGGGTGTTTAGCTAAGACGTTTCTTATGACAGAAACTAATATTTGATGAGTTTTATATGTGAGCACAGTCAATTACGAAAGTGTGGTTTTACAAATTATGTCTATTCGAAATTTGGATATCCTGTATCTTTTAGCTTAAAACATAATCTGTACATGTTGCGTAATCACCTTTGATGAATTTCATCATCAACCCATTGGACATCCTTGAAATGATACTGGAGAAAGAAAAGAAAAGACACTTTAAAGTAAAGGTGTTTATATTAATGCTTAATATTTTAATAAATATCTAACGATCTAAAATAAGCAAATATTGTCTTTGATAAAAGTTTGTATTGATAAAAGTTTATTTTAACTACAAATCATTGTTGTTTTTTTTCATTGTTTTAAAGCTACTGTTTAAAAAAGTAGAATATTGTTGGTATATATTTTCTTTTAGCCAATGTATTGTATTATTTAAAATACATAATTTATAATATTAATAGAAAATGAGTGCAAAATTTATATACAATTAGCTTAAAATTGACCGAATGGCTTCTTACATAAATACCTTAGTAATATCTATTAGTTGACCGTAGGAGTGTAACTTTCATTATATGTTATTTGGGTTTTTGAGTGATATATGTGGATATATTACCTGCCAAGATTTTATATCACCCGAGCCTTGGGGTATCCAAAGGGGAAATTTAATGCGTACATTACCTGTCTGGCTTGGTTATATCAATTTCTTTTGGCGGATCAATAGCCAATCAAAAAGGAGAAAAAAATCTGGAAGGTTATAAACGTTTATACGTAGAACTGTACTCAACTGTCATTTTTCAGTTGTTCTATCAGTTGCTCTTAAGTAACATTGCAGTTTACTGAGTAAAAACTACTCTAGTCGAAATTGTTCTTATCTTTATGTATTGGTATTTTAATTATAATACAAATGAAAAATTGTTTTACATGAATATTGTTTGGTCTTCAGCTAACCACTTTAGTCTTTGCAGGTAAAAAATAGTTTTCATTTTAATGTATATCAGGATAAGATCAGTAATCTAAATAATGTCAAGAAAGGTACTGATATGTGATATTATTCATGTAAAGATTTTGTATTACTTACCTTTAATGAGTATCGACATAGTATCGTTTGCTGTAATGTGCAGTTATGCTCTTCAAAAATGACCATGCGTTTCTTATCCACTTTTTCAAAAATACTACAAAGCACTGTAGAATAAAATGCAAGAGATTAGATAAAGGCGTTTGTTGTTAGTTGAATACATTGTCCATGTTTCTTTTATATTGCTGTAGTAACATTAGATGTATATGTACAAAAATATGAATGTTGAGGAAGAGAAAGCACAGAATTTCATGAATACCTATTAGAGAAAGATCCACAAGTAAACCTTAGTAATTCGGACTGCTCATGCAACAAAGTGCACAGGTACCAAGGATACCCAAGAGAATTCAACTGCAAAAAATATCATAAATGTTTTGGCTTCCTGCATGCAATTCAAAGAAGCCCTTAATTTATTTTGATCATAACATTACTCAATAGGCTTTTATGTTCCAATGCCTGTACATTTACCGACAAATCAGAAGAACGTTTGTGTTTTAAATGTACCATGTATGTAGCTGAAATTATCCATAAAAGGTTATAACTTGGTTTTCAAAATTAAGCTAGAACTGTTTTTTTTTTGTAAAAAAATGTTATAGTAAAATTCGTATTGTTTCCCTTTTAATTGTTTCATAAATTAAAAACGTTCTGTCTACTCCACATTGTTAATGTGTATTAGATTTCTTCACACAGGGTGTATCTCATGGCAATAGACATCTCCTGCTGTGCTATAAAGTATTGAATTGAATTTGCATTGTTTGAGATATTGCTGACTCGTTGCAAAAACATTATCTAATTATCTGTAAAATCAAATAACACAGTCCATCTTAAAAAGGAAATGCCCAATCATCTCCAATTAAAATGCAGAATTTTGCACATTTACCCTGTAAAAATATCATATTATTTTTAAATTTAAGACACATGTCAAGCACAAAACACAACAAACAACCCACACACATTTTAAAATAAGACGCCCTTTTTTCTTAAATTTGAACACCTGTACAGCTAACTGTACCTAAGCGTATATATTGTAGATATTCTAAATTAATTTTGTTTATTTACAAAAGAAATGTTTAGCATATTTGAAAATTTTTTGAGTCACTGCGAATGGTTACTTAGGTAGAGATGAGTCCAAATGAAAAACAAATCTATCTTACAGGTAAACATTTACCCTCAAATTTTGTTTTAAACTTAATATTATTGTTAAATAATAACTTATTTCAGTGCCTTATTTCTCTCTAAAGGAACTCGAAACGTATTTAAAATTCCAATGACAATTCTGATGTAGCTTCAATCCTTACAGACTTTAAAGGACAAAGGTTAAGTTAGCATCACGGATTTTATGCGTGCGGTCCTACCACTCAAGACTGGCAGAATTTCTATCTGTAGTTTATTTTTGAATTGTGTGTGTTCATTATTATTATTATTATTTTATTTATATATTTCATTTTCTTTAATTATCACATATATGACTTTTTTATAACTCCGTTTAATTCAAAATGGTTATATGTTCTAAAATATCAATGTCAAATTATTCGACCCTTTCTATTCGGTTAAGATAAAGTTCAGAGAATTGCGTGAAACTTTTTTTTTTATTTTCACGGTAAACACGTCCGAATATAAGCCACCTTGCGTGCCGTAAGAAAGACCTATTCATGAAAAAAACTTGAATTGGTACTATAATGATATAATTAAAAGATTCATTCAATGGCACATTGAGCGGTAAATATCATTTGTTGAAATTTAGATTAGGGTATATAGTTTTTATCACTTTTGAATGACTGGTGTTTTATAGCCCTGCGACAACTACGGTCATTTTGGGCGCTTTGTCACCTTTGAATAAGAACGTTAAAGACGTCTTAGTTAACAGATGATTCCAGAACTCATTATATGATCATCGCCGTTACTAAGGACCTGTCCGCTATTACGAAACTAAAAGCACCTAACTATAGCGAAACCAATTCCTTACACAGGGTATGATATACACCATTAGAGTAAGAATAATTGTAATTGTTATGTCAAGCATAAATTGTATAACCATTTTGTTGCTTTTACGTTTTTGTACCCATTTATAAAGATGAAAATGCAGGTCTAAAGCAGTATCTCTGAAAAAGATCAAACTGATTGTTATATACTCAAGACTGCAGTTCGAAAGAAAGCATTTATAAATATGTGTTTAAAATCATTATTACATTGCATTAGCAGCTCACTTACTACATTTTCATCCAGTATCTAAAATTTAAATGATTTAACATTTTTCAAGTTATGAAAAAGTAGTTTTCTGAGTATTTTTAGGAACTTATCGCGAGCATTTGTTGCTTAAAGCTGCACATTGTTTCACTTTAGAAAATGATATGATGAAATTTATTTCAACATCTGCATCAATGATGTATAAAATGTGACTGGTTTGTGTACTAATGTAACATTTATCTCAATGATACTGAGAGGAAATTGTGTCAGGATGTATGTTGCAAATGACATATGAACGGAATCATAATATAAAATCTCAACAACACAAAAACAATAACTTAAATGCATTTTAACGGGATTCTTAAAAAATAAGCATGTCATTCCGTCAAAAGAAAATATTTTTAACCTTTTTCCCCGAAAAATGAAGCTTGAATACATTTTTTGTTCTTCAAATTATTATATTTGCTATAATTACTTATTTATAAGTTAAAGCTTATTCATAAATGAATTGACATTATTGCTAAATAAGGAGTGTCCTTTCATCAAGCAATTGTATTTTTGGTACCACAAATTAAGAAAAACGTTTTGCAACTTTTGTCGCCGAATACCCAGATTTAAGTCAAATATACATTTGCAGTTTAAGAATACTGCAACAAGGTTTTGTTTAATGGAGATTTGATTTGTAAATTAAAGACAACAAGAAATAATATTATTTCTCAATGAAATTGGTAAAACACCGTTTGTTAATTAAAAAAAGGCTACCTACATCATATTCTACCTTTTTGTTTGCACGACGGTGGCAGGGATCTGAGAGTTGATGAAGTTTTCTAGGGAAATCTTCAAAAAGAAACGTAAGAACTCGATCAGTCTCTTTTATTCCTGCCATCGTGTTCTTTCTGAGTGCTCTGGTCTTAGTAAGGTCATTGAATACAAATTCTTTTCGTCCTACAATGCTATTAGCTTTTTTATGTTTCATATAATTCTTATTGTTTCTACTAAGTAAATATAAAACCCTTGAAGGTGTTCAAGAGACATGGAACAGAAAAGAAATGGGGATGGGGCAGACAGATATCATGTATGACCGTGACCTTGAACGAAGCCAACCAAAGCATCCGTTCTGCTTATTATGTGGTATCTGGTTTGTATTAAGCTCAATCATAAATAAAGTGTTAAACTATGAAAATAAGAAACTGTATTGTGCATTCGTAGACTTTCGAAGAGCCTTCTTCGATGTTGTCTACAGAAAAGTAATTTGACATAAACTGATAAGATACAGTGCATCTCTAAAAATTGTTAAAATATTACAGTCCATGTATGAATGTATTAAGTTATGTATCAGAGTAAATGGTAACTTGCCTGACCTCTTTAAAAGTAACTCTGGCGTTAAACAGGGCGAGCCATAATCTCCCCTGTTATTCATATTATTTATCAATGATATGTACGAATTTCAACTCAATGACGTAATCGAAATATTTACTGTAGACAATATACAGTTATTTTTACTGATGTTTGCAGATGATACTGTCTTGTTTTCGTACTCAAAGGAAGGTCTACAATTAATGGTTAAAAAACTTAATCTTTATTGTACAACATGGGGTATAACTCTAAATACATATAAAACTGTTGTTATGGTGTGCAAAAAGAGCAACAGACCAAAAAATATCGATTTATTCTATAGTCAATACAAATTCAGTATTGTGACAAAATTTACATATTTTACGTGTCACGCTGTCAGCAAATGGTTCCTTTTTTCAAGCACAGAAATCTTTATCAAGACAGGCGCTTAAAGCTATATCTTTATTATATGAATTGTTTGATAATTTATATATGGATTTAGCAGAAAAAATCAGACTGTTTGACTCAGTGATTCTCCAGATTTTGAATTACGGGTCCGAAGTATGGGGTTTTCACAAACCACCTGTCATAGAAAAAGTCCAGCAGAAGTGTTTGAAAATGTATCATATGTACGTCAGCAAACGTCAAACTTAGCAGTCCATGGTGAACTTGGAAAAGTTCCACTTATAGTTTGAGACAAATAAGTATAGTTAAATACTGGTATAGAATTTCGAAATACCAAGATTCGTTGATGTTTAAACTTTTTAATGCATAAGATGACCAAGGCGCTTATATAAACAAATGGTCTGTAACAGTAAAAGAGCTGCTAGAAAATCTGGGTTTTTGCATTTTATGGAATATACAAGATGTTTCAAATTTACAAATAAATGCTGTTGTACAGAGAATTTATTATCAATATCTACAAAACTGGTTTTGCGAATTAAGAAACTCTCCAAAATTAGACACGTATTGTACATTTAAAACTGATTTTAGTTATGAGAAATATTTAAGTTTAATATTGAACGAAAAACATAGAATAGCATTTACAAGGTTAAGATGTTCTGCTCATAGATTATTTATAGAAGAAGGTAGATATAGAAATATTGAAAGAAATAATAGAATCTGACAGTGTGTAAATTGTAACATGAACCAAGTAGAAAATGAGTATCATTTTCTTTTAATATGTCCTAAGTATAGAGATCTTAGGACAGAATGTTTACCCACTATTATTGTGCTTGGCCTACTATTAATAAATCCAAATGCCTCATGGACACTCAATGTTCCCAACTTTTGAATAAAACAGCTAAATTTATTTATCTAGCTAGCTCAATACGTGAGTCCTTTGTTTGAAATATCACCATATAATGATAGTTTAGAATGAGTCAGATTGAAATATACAAAATGATTTTTGTCTAGTTTACTGTTTAAATAATATTTTGAAAAATACTGAAATAGCATATAGTTAATACAACTGTAGTATATAATGAATTTAAATGTTATATTAATGCCATATCTGTAATATATATGCGGATATATTTAATATAATAATTATATGTTTACCCAACTATTATTGTGTTTGGCCTACTATTAATAAATTCAAATGCCTCATAACACTTAATGTTCCCAATTTTTGAATAAAACAGCTAAATTTATTTATTTAGCTAGCTCAATACGTGAGCCCTTAGTTTGAAATATCACCATATTACGATAGTTAAAGATGAGTCAGAATGATGTTTATCTAGTTTACCGTTTACAAAATATTTAAAAAATACTGCAATATCATATAGTTAATAGTATATAATGAATATAGATGTTATATTTATGTCAGGTTTTTTTTCTGAATGCATGCTGAAAAGACATTCACCCGTTTTCAGGCCTAAACTAGAATTTTACATTATAAAAATTCTTTAACTAAATACAAAGTACACCAGCAAATCTTCGGTGCACAACCTGATTTTTGCAACTCTACAGATTTCTCATTGAAAAAGACCATTTTACCTTTCAAGCGACGGATTGTTGACAAAAAATGGTCCGCGAGAGAGCATAAAACAGATGCGCGATGACGTAGTATCCTACCATTGTAAATAACTTTTGGTTCATAAAAGTGCTGACCCAATAACGTCCAGTCAGTGAAAACTTAAACACGTTATAATTTAATATCAAATAAAGGAAAGTGACATTTTTCGTCTGCTACCGTTTTGACGCGGTTTCGAAATTGTATCGCCCATGAAAATCAGGCTTAATTGCATAATGCGACTCACTTACGAATAATAAAGTCCTTGTTTTAATAAGAATGACAATTATTGCATAAGGACTGATAAAACAGTATATCAAACATTTCTTAAACATTTCGCATCGATATAATAACCTTTTAATATCTTATTTTATGAAATGAAGCGATACCGAGTAATGTAATAATTCATTGCAGATATGTCCCATTGCTCATTGTTCATGTGAATGATGTATAATTTATCAACTAGTCTTTTTATATCCATGTGCGGAATCTTTTTTTTCACTATGTTATTGTTATAAATATGTACATACTTTTCTCAAAAATATTTAACCGCAAATGATGGCGATGAACATTGTAAAATGTTTAAGCCAATAAAACTTTTGAAAACTTTTGAATTTTGATAATATTTTTACCAAATTATATAAACATGTAATACATTTTGCCCATCATGTGAACTATTAGCTAAATATCAGCACGATATTGTTAGAATTTATATCCGTAACTAAAAATACAGTAGGAAAGCAATGAAGAACATGCTACCATCAAAATTGGTGATAGTAAAACTTCTGTCCGACATCACTAAACGTATAAGGAAAGTCAAGTGGAATGAATCTGGTGCGACATATCTATGCAATAGTTGACGAACTGCATCAACGGTAGACTGACAAAGAATGAATCACAAATCAATTTGAATCAATTTCAAAAGGAAATCACAAATGCAGAGTAACTTATACAGACGTCTGATATTTCATTGTGACATTGTCTTTGATATACAAATAAAAAAGTTATCTCTTATTTGTGTTTTACAGGTAGAAAAAATCATGTTGTGTTTTATTGCTCTTTTTGCAAGATTAAAAATTCTTACTGACAACAAATTAAATTAAACTCTTGACACCAAGTTTCAAATAAAGAAACACAAAGTTTTGTCCAAGAACTTCGTGACAAATTAACTTTTGCAATGAGGGAATATAAAAGGAAAACATGTTTTATGATTTTTTTTATAATTATAATATCAACAAGATACATTGAATTCATATAATATAAGTTAAACATTACACTATACACAAAAAACCCATACAAATGATGTTCTATGTTTGGCCTAAAACACGACGTCTTAACGTCCAACTAAAATCCCTCTTCAAAATATTACTCAGTACCTCAAAAATTCTCCTATGGTGTCTCAAACACAAACCAGTCTGCAGTAAACCGTCTGTTTATTGTCTGTGTAGCCGACACAAGCGTTTCTCCTGACCTGAACTGTGACCTCGTACATGCTCCTTAACCTGAAAGAAGGAAGTAAAATGTAGTGACGTCCGGCATTTTCCTTTTCAGTGTTCATAAAATTACGATTCCATTTATACATAAGGATACGGGGAACGTCTATAAAACTGTGTGTGCTCTGCACTTTCTTGCCTATAACTGTGATATTCCAGCGTTTGCACAAAGATGTTTACTGTCTGCTGCTCTTCAAAAGCTTCCGACGTTCTCATCACAGTAAAAATGAAAACTATCCTGATTTGACGAAAGCTAAATATTGTTTAAGTGAGGTCGGTTACAGTTTTGTACTAGACGTTAACGTCCAAATTCAAAATGGTCGACGTAGTACGTAAAACTTACGTCATAACAAATGGCATAAATATAACCACATAAAAGCACATATCTTCATATTCTGCGATGTATCCTCTTGACTTTAAGACACTTTGTATAGGTTTTGACAACGAGAAATAAAAGTTCCTAACAAAGTACACAAAGACCCATGTAGCATGAATAGCGCCTTCTTAATTTTGTTTTTCAGTCCATAATTTTTGATGATTTATAAGTTCCCGTTTAAGTCTATATGTACCAAATATGATCAATGATACTGATATCCGGACTTTGGGCTGGACATAGCACTGGTTTTATACCGCTTCCAGCATTGCATTCAGATACTGTGCATGCTCTATGTAAAGGGACATAATTGTCATGGAAAAAAAAATTCTATCGGTGAAATGCCGAGCAGTTGTAGGCGAAAGATTATCTTCTAGTTCTTGTATATAGCTTTGAGCATTTTGCACTTAATTTCGCTCTATAACAACAATCGTTCCAACACCTTCATATGTAACACAGTCCATCTTGTTACACAAAACTTTGGAGTGGATTGGCTAGCAAGAAAACATGGAGAGTACTCTTTACAAATACATATCCGCAGTCTTTCTCCTGTTTGCTTTACACCATCACATTCTCCCTGCCAATTCTAATACATTTCCTGACACTCCTTCTATGATACCATTCATGTAATTATTTCTGAATAGTGTACACTTTGAACCAGATGAGACCCCTGGGCAGACTGATAAAAACTTAAGTCCAGATAAATTTCCCATTCTGTTAAACTTAAGCTGTTTGAATAAATCCTGAGAGTTACAACTGTTATTTTTGAAAGTGCCCAAATTCTGGCAATTTTTCCACATCACCACGTTGCCCTAATCTATTAATAATAGTAGTGAGAATAGTCTTGGGTATTTTCAATCACCTGGATATTTAAGACTAACGAGCCCCTGAATAAAACAAAAAAACAATATATATATTAAATATATATATATATATATATATATATATATATATATATATATATATATATATATATATAAGACAACATGATGTTATTATGTCATTTAACATTATGTACAATATTCGGATGTTATAATTTCTCAAAAATTTGATTTTGTTTTGACATTTTTATTTTTCCTTTATGCAGGTTTTCTGACATGACGCTTCAGACGTTCACTTCTGGCACAATTCTGTGCTTCAGTTTTTCACGAATGACGTTTTATTATCATTATAGGGCATCCAAGTGATGCTATGAGGCATACATATGCACATATAAGAGAAAACGTAAGCCATGCATGAAAAATATATCAATTCAAAACTCTCGATTTCGACGTGCGCCGCTAAGCAGAACTTCCTTGTTATTGAAAGTTGAGTTTGGTTATTACTAGGGAGTATTTGTTTTCGACTGATGTTAAAACAATGACTTAATATGAACTGCTGAATTTAGTTTTTTTTTTCATTTTAAAGTTGAGTTTAATGAAGGAACAGTTCATTTTTGTTTATTTAACTTGTGTTTTGACAAACTCACCTAATGTGTTTCTGTTTAGTACAAAATTGTCAAAAGCTGGAATTTCTTGTATAGTTTTGCACGGAAGTTAATCTTATCTGACCTAATCGATTGTTTTGGAGCCATTGTGATGATAATATTTCCTTTCTTCGTTTCCAAAAATATGTCGAAGTTACGTTCGTTTCATATTTACATGACCAAATGTCATTCCGTTATATCTTAGAGTATTAAAAGGTAAATGTGTGTAGTAATAAAGAGTACAGTAACTGTTTATTTCTGTTTATTTCTGTTTATTTCAATTATTTAATGCAACTCCATGATGTCTCTCAATGTTTAATAATGACTTCATAGCTTCATTGTCAAAACCTGATTGCCTGCAAATTTCGTAGGTTTTTTTTTCACGATGAAATTAATGCAGCAAATAACATATGCCAAGATTTCCATGAAGTCAGGTGCATAAATATTTGTTTGTGTAGATCAAACACTTATACTTTCTTTCTTTAAGGTAATATCATTTCGTTGCAAGTAATATTTATTTGAACTATAATAACAAAAACTCCAGCAGCTTCCATCTATTTGTTTTATATACTCCTTAATGTAATCTTTTTCCATATTTAGAAACACAGCTGAACTGGATTTCAATTTCTGCACAAGGCTAGAATTATTTATACAGTGTCTTGGTGTCGGGTGAAGCAGCCTCTTTCGTCGTTTAAACACAGTGAACATTAGCCAAAAGCTTTGTCGCGAATTGTCTCGAGATCATCTTTACGTCTACAGTGTTGTTTTAAATAATGGCATTGAATATTTTGGAAGTAGTTTTGTTTTTATTTCCGGTGTGTTATCACATTGTTCATGTGTCAAGCTTTCAGCAAGCCTACGATTATGCAGAGGATGACATTGGTACTGATCTTGATGGAATGAAACAATTATTTAATGACACCTTGACTGGGTATATATCTTTTCTATCTTATATATATATCAGCATTTGTAAAAGATAATGTTTTACTAATATGCATACGAACAGGGCAAATAAAATGTTAAAAAATATATTCGCAAGAAAGAATTCATCTAAATTTATTTAGAGCTTACAGTATATTATATATTATACTGAGATATTATACAGTAATATAAACATTTTACAATTATATTCATCCAATTATATATTTATCACATTTGATTAAATATTTGTATAGAACTCTGGCAAACAGAAAAAAACATGATTAAAAACAAGCGACCTTTTCAACAGATGTCTTTAAAATAGAATTTGTTGTTCATAGCATGAAACACTTCAACGAATGTAATTATACGATTTGAAATAGGAAAACAGGCCTCTTTATTATTTTGTTATATGTGGTCACTTAATTACACAACATTATTAAAAAAAATCATGTAACTATAAAAATAGCAAATGTTAAATTATCTGTTTTAACGAAATATTATTTTGATTAATATGGCTTAAAGTTGCTAGAGCTTTTTCTATCTTGTTAGGTTGTCACTTTGTATCTTTTAAGTTTTGTATATTAGGTACGATAGAAGAATCCGACCTCGGCTTGACCAATCGCAGGTCATTGAAGTCATCACATCGTTTGTTCCACAGAGTTTGTTAGAATTTGATACATCAGAACAGAAATTTTCTATTCTTGGTTACTTCCGTGTTCGTTGGAATGATGAAGTTATTGTATGGAACCCAATAGATTACGTCAACACAAATTTTATCAAGGTACCAATGTCAGAGATATGGAAACCTAGCCTGATTATATTAAAGGTAAATATTATAACTTCAGGGCACCCGGTATTGCTCGCAAAGTGCTGTAAAACATAATTAGGTGATGCTTTACTGATGTTTCCACATGTTGAGAAAACTTGAAAAAAATAGTTTCTTTATTCACAATGATTTAAAATTTAATATTGAGTTCAAGACACGTGCATAACTTGAAACTGTCTTTTTCTACATGCTTATGGTGGATCGACGAGTGTTCCTTATTATCTCTAAGTATTATATGTTCTTTAAAGATGGAGTCGTTAAATTTGATAGCACCAAAAAAGAAAATATGCATTGTCGCCAACATAAAACACTCCTTGCAGCAAGCTCACATTGGAAAATACATTTTTTTTTCAAGCGGGGAATTCATTTTTTATTGTAATAGTGTTGTATTCTGGTAACTACACATATCATTTTTATATAGAAACATATTTAGCGAACATTTAAACCCGAACTTTCTAGAAATCGCATTTCAAGAACCGCTTCATAAAAAATTGACATCAGTTAAAAAAATAACCATCAACTAAGTTTCGAATGACAAAATAAAAATTAGAAAATGAATAAATACACTGTTGTGTCAGACCAGGTCTGTTTAAACAAAATATTTCATAGTTTCAGCAGATATATTTTACCAAAGAGTATTATTAATTGTTTATAATAACAAACTTTAATTCTACATTATGTAGTAAGATATGTGTTCTCCCCTTTCTTTGTTTATAAAAGGCGTTTGACGGAGATGGTGTCGTTGGAAACAGTAAAACAGATATATCAAAGATCTCGTCTCAAGGGGTGGTCCAGTGGGTTCCGGAAGGCATTTACAGGTTCATAGAATATCATTCTTTAAAAGCTACCTGCGAAAATAATAATTGATTTTTTTCTTCCTGAGCTAAAAGGTTTCGATGCAATATCCAATTATATTAGATAATACTATAGATGATATGATACTAAATAAAATAATATTTAATAAATAAAATTGCTTAAATATTCATATCCATTTCTTTTCATTATTTTCAGTGTCGTTTGTCACGTTGACATAAAGTATTACCCATTCGATGAACAAGTATGCACTATCACGTACTACGTCTCTGACGAAACAATCAGTACTGTTGTGTTGGACCATCCTGAAGATGTCAATTTAGATGAATTCACAGAAAACTCAGCATGGGAAGTAACCAGCATAACACGGATACGATACCTGAAATACAACACTTACCACATTGATGTAGAATTTCGCCTTCGAAGGAGAGCTAACTTTGCAACATTTACACTGATTATGCCTTTGCTCATGTTGGCTTTCTTGAATATATGTATGTTCTTAGTTCCCATTGGTTCAGGAGAAAAGGGATCTTTTGCTATCACGATTTTTCTCTCCTATGGTATCTTTGTCACTATTGTTAGTGATACGCTGCCCGACAACTCTCTACAAATCTCTTACTTTCTTCTATTTATCATCGTCCTACTCTTCATGAGTGTCTTGTCAGTCCTGTACACCATCATCCAGGCAAAGCTCATGGCTAGTATTGGTGACAAAGAATGCACCGTTAACTGTCTCCGTCCTAAAAAACACCCCAAAAACAAGGTTGTACCAGGAGCAGAAGACGGTGAGAATTCTTATAATGATCCAGATTACTTTACTGAAGCAGATGATAGAAACGAGTCCTACACATGGGGAATGTTCCTTGAGAAACTGGATGTCGTCATATTCATCTTTTTCTTTACGATCATACTCCTGGCAACCGCTGGTTTCTTCAGCCTTATACTGCAAAGAATCAGTGAAACATCGTTGAAATAAAAACGGAGTTTTGCGCTCTTTAAATGATAGTATCAGACAGAAATAATAAAATTTCTGATGCTGAGGCATCAGTGAAAATCGTTGAAATAATCATAGATTTGATCATCTAAAAAATTTCAGTGTCAGTAAAAAAGTTATGCTTTAATTAAAGCTTATCGTCATTTCCAACTGTTAAATTACTTTTTTATATAAATAACTGAAAACTGAACTAACATTTACAGCAGCTTATTGTTATCCTATATAAATTCATGTAAATAGAAAAAATCGTCGCCGTAATTCCAGATTAATATAAGTAAAATATTTGGCTATATTGAGTGTTAAGTAGCTTTGTTTTCGTCTCGTCGGTGAAAATTAATTCCTTGTGGAACTATTCTTAACAGACAAAAACTCAATTCAACGAAAACATAAGTCACGTTTAGTAGCTAGCGGTTCAATCTTTAAAATGCCATTTTCTCGAATATATCAAAATGGTTCATACTTGCTTGATATACGTCGACGATATGTCCAAACAAGTTGTGTAAAATGAACGATTGGTGTATAATCTACATTTTTTTCTGCTTTTTTAAATGTTTATTTTATTTTTAATTTAGTTTCTTGTATTTAGATATTTCTTTTTATGATTTTTTTTAAACAAAAGGTGTGTTTTTATCTTTTTTTATTAAACATATTTTGAAGACAGACATATTTTGTGTTACTTGTCCTGAAAAAATGGTCTTTACTTACGCGAGCACTATTTTGTTTAATTGAGTTGTGCTTGTGTGAGCACGCGTGGTTTTGCAGGGTAAGGAGTTCTGTCTCGGGGTAAACTGAAAGACCAGAAAGAAAACATACAAATGGAAGACATAGAGAGTCCAACTGGGTTATCGGTTTACGCATATACCTTTACATATATTTTGAAAAATGCAAAAGTGCTAAAAATATAATTATATCAGTTAGAATTGCCTATCGCAGTCACTACACTGACAAAGATTTGTACTTGTTGAATTGACACACAATCGATACAATGTAACTAAGGGCATTATTACATTATTACAAATCACCTATTAACGGTCTGAATTGTCTACCTACCACCAAAACAAAAAGTTCTATCGATTCAAACATTTACAATAAAATTTACCCACTAAGAATTTCAGTGATCATTTAGCAATATAGAAATTTCCTTTATCTTTCTAACTACTGTGGTTTGAGATATAGTTGCTTTTTGTTTAATTTTCTGTCTAATGCTCTATGTAGTGCAGTAATACAAGATCATTTCTAATATTAAAATATACGTTATTCATCGTCTACTAGCCTACTCAGGTGTGTTCCGGTCATGACCTGGCCTATTAACGCAACGATTCAGTTTGATTAGAAAACACTAAGGGTTATAGTTTAATATTTTGGATGTAGCATAAATTATTGATTGATCTGGTTGTACTTGGTCTTTCATCTATCTGTTTAGACTTTTAATTTCTAAAGCAGACTTACAAAACGTGGCCAAATTTGCAAAAAAGAAGATATTAGATAATATGAAATTCTTGTACGGCACGAGAAAATTTAAAAGATGTGGATTCAAAGACAATCGATCCATCAGTTTTTGTACACTCTGATTTTAAAGGGGCTGTGCTCCAGATGACAAAAAAGAAAGTTTTCTTGTATTATAAATTTCTTGTAATATTTATGACTAATGCTTAAAAATAACTTACTGACAAAAAATAAGTCAAATAATTACATTATAAATTGTTTTTTTTTTCCTTTCAAAGTGCTATACCGTAACGCGACGGTATAACTATATCGTATAACATTTAAAGTAAATATCTGTAATATCACATGCGGCGATGGTGGTGACAGTAAAAGCGTTGGAAATATTTTGTTAACATGAGGGTCCAGAGTTCAAATCAGGCTGGAGCGAAAATATTTTTTTTATTCTATTTTGACTTTTATAATCAGTTTTGAAGTAAAATATTATGTTGTTATTATCTCACGGCATCTAAATATATAATTTATGAAGAAAAAAATACGTCCAATCTGGAGTACAGCCTCTTTAAATTCTTCACAGAGAAATGTTTACTCGAGCGTCAACGTTATTTTTTAAAATATCTAGTGTAAGTTCCAAACATACTGCAAGTTTGTAATCTTAATAACTGTTGTGTATAATTTCATGTATTACTAGGTAAGAATTCAAATCTTTCATATAACAATTCCAAATTGCGTTCAGAATTCCGATTTGAATTCTAGCAGGGACAAGGTATTAAAGTCAGTAAATTTAATTTTCATTTTTGTATTTACTTTTTGTGACTGGTACAATCAGGTAGACGCCCTTCTCAACTCTTTAATCCATTGCAAAACATCTACATAACTGCTGTTCCCTATTGACTCAGCTGTGCTTCTGTAAAATGCTAAAATGACCTAGAACATGTAGAATGACTAGACAAAAAATTCATATTCTATACATATTTATCCATTTAATGACTAAAAAATACTTTTCATTTAATGTGAAGATTATCAATTTTATCCTTTTTGTATTGAAAAGAAACTAAATAAAGGTATAAGTATTCCGTCGGTATAATATTTATTAATAATAAACGCTATTCAATTTGGTGTTAGTCTATATATCTGTCAATAAAACACATGGTAGGTGATGTCCGTTAAGTAATGAATATTTAACCAGTTAATAAGTTTCCCTACTGTCGTTTTGTCGACGTCTGTCTCATTAAACACTTAAATTATTTGAGGCAACCCCCTGCTATTTAAATGTCCTATCTAAACAACAAATATCTTATTCGACTTAATCGAGGGTAAATTATTCATTAAAGCAAACATTTTAAGAACAGCTGAACGACTGTTACACTGACTTTATTAATAGCTATGTCTGCTTCGTTATATACCTGTAACCTATTTTGAACAGAAAATAAATAGTTTTTATAACTGTGTCTCAGCCTTGTTTTTTCTTCGTTTGACCTGTTTTTTGTTGGTTTGTAAAGGTATATAAGGCGAAATTAACAGAGAATGGTACACAACACATACGAGTATTACACGGATATGAAAGTCTGTTACTTGACAAACATGCAATTAATTTGTAAGAAAAAAATGACACATTAATCAACAATACCTTCACTGAAAACCTTATATTTATTATTACTTTTTTAAATTTCTGAATTCAACTCTTTACGGCATTGTATCACTGCTTGGCTTCAACTCAACTAAGTTACCGATCTTATTTCTTCAATTGTTCCATTACAATCAACTAAGTTACCGATCTTAGTTCTTCACATATCTTTAAGGTAAGCTTGAATAAAACTATATTCATCATAATGAATATTGGTCTGTTACCCACTTAGAAAAGTGGGCGTGTGTGTGTGTTTTCTTTCCTCATTCTTTTTAAATAGAATTGTATGAATTACAAATGGTAGATTGTAAAGCAGGGTTTTGTTATTTAAATACTGCTAGCAGGAAAACAATACCTTTGAAAGATATAATTAAGATAAACTCCTCCCTAAATTAACGAAATAATAAACTTACTATATTTAGTTTGTTTAAACTACAATTTACATTTTAAAGAGTTATGGATACTAATGGTAGTAATTTGACATTAAAAGAGGAAATTTACATCAAAACAAAAAATAAATCCAGCTTTTAGTTCATGATCTATTTTTTCTGTAAACATTTATTGTAATTTACTTTCACGCGTATTCAGGTAGCTTATCCCTTTCATAGACACCTTAACTGATTTTTTAATATTCATAATACCTGTGAAATATGCCAGTAAAAATTGTTTTCAAATAATTTCTATTTCTATAGTAGGATACAGTTATATATCTTTTTTATTTGCAATATCAACTGTTAACATTTTTAAAAGTCATTTATAGTATTGATATTGTATTTTCACACTATTAATTCTTTCTTCAGGTTATAAAGGAACTTTTCGTCGTGCACATATATGCAGCATCCATCTTGAAGATTTTGGCATCAATGGAGATGAATAAATATTAAAATGGTCATCTCTTATACTTTTTTCGCTATATTACGATGTAATATGATAAAGCGAATATCCTATCAATGGTCTAAAACCAATTGGTTATAAACCACCAAATACAAAATAAAATTATATTTGAGTGTAATTTCAAATTGAAAAAAAGTACTGGACCTTTCAACGAGGGCACGTTGCCAAATGCAAAAGTTCCCTGCTGCCAGCGTTTCTATTAGTTTTATTATGCCTTCTATTAGATTACTCATAAACATATTCCAGTACAGCTTATTCAAATAATAAAGTCTTAAGAAAAAATAAGCTTTGTCACGTAATCAATTAATTATAATATAAGGCAAATAAAGTGAATGAACAGTGTCACACTGGGTTTAAATTACCTTTTTGTCCTTAAAGGTCGACAATATAATAGGTAAGTAAAACCCAGTTACGAGCAGCACTGTGGTAAGCGATAAGAAATATCAAAGAGGACTTTGTTCACGCTGCTAGCTATAGCTCTAGACAGGTGCGTTACAATTACGCCTACATCTTTGCATTTTCTCCCACGCTCAGAACATTTACAGCGAGCAGTCATTCGTACTGCGTTGCCTCGTCCTTTATCATTTCTTTCATTTTGTAATTTGAAATTAACACGTTATTAGTTTCAAAGATCTGTGGAATCTATTAACTAAAAAGGTACAAGACCCTAGTTTATTCGACAAAGTATGTTAAAACTTATCCGACTTTAACTTTTTACTTTCACTCAAGTCATTGCAATAACCTAATAAGGTGGTTATATATAATACAAAATAAACGTGGTCACAGAGCGTGATCAGTAGCCAAACCTATTTCAAAACCAAAAAAAAAAACTATCAAAGAACTCAAAGCGCTGAATTGGCGTTGTGTTCATACTTGCAATGAAGGGAGGTAAGCCTGTAGAAGAGGAAGAACGTATAATGAAATGAGTGAAGTTCCGTAGTATGTTATATATCTACGATCATTACAAAGTAGTTAAGTAAAGGCAACAACTATCAAACATGTAACCTGGAACGATAATTATGTTTTTCAACATGTCCGCAGTATTATAAATATTGATTAATATGGGGCCGTTTTGACTCGGGCCGATTTGTTCCGGATCGATTGTACATTAAACTGTTTTGACCCGTTTCCAAATGAGCGGTCTCGTAGTTTAGCGAGACCCAGCTAATTAGTCATAATTGGTAATGTATTGTATATTTATGCGCGCCTGCATAACACAGAACACCTTGTCAAAATTGTTTTCAAGAATGCATGCGCAATATTCTTGTTGTGTTTGCTTTTAACTCTTAATTTTAACCGTCTTCAAACATTATCTTATTTGTATTCATTGTGACTGCATTCGTATATATTGTGTACTTTTTCCGGCGCCTCACACCAAGTCAGTTCAGATTTCAGTCTGTCTATGACGATAGTCGGTGTCGTTCCGATACCACCCAGAAAAACAGCTTAGGTTTCTTTAGTGAACTTTCAGATAAGAGTTTAAGTCACCGATGAATAGCTTCTAGACGCCACAGCTTAGAAAGCGTAAAGTTCGTTTATATTAATATCACTATTCTACCTAACGTCTCAAATATTATGTAGATCGCATTATTTTAAATTGTTCTAAACATATAACTGTACTTTATTTAGTTTGAAAAATAATTAAGCATGGTTATATGAAATCGGAATCTCCATTTGATATGGAATTGTACTAAGCGTTTTAATTAATAGGTAGGAATAGCACGTATAATAAGAAGTCCAAGTCTTCAAAGTCCTGAAAAAATATTGCTGAACAGTTGGTTCGTACACGTGCTCCTCCAACCATTTACTTTTAAGAGAACATTTTGAGAGCGTCTGTATAAAATATAGAAAGAAAAATATAGATTCATATTTCTTTACCCAGTCCCTCAAAATATTCGCTCTTAACAGAAACGCATTTTTCCATCCATCCAGACCATCAGTGATCTGACGGTCGCAGAGTTGTCTGCCCTTAGTATACTGTCTAAACAATGCTTCCTGAAACACCGTGCTACCAGTGGCGTTTCTTGGATTGAAGCGACGCCAAGCAGGTAGTTTTGGCAGTAAAAGAAAAGAGAATTAGTTCTATTGAAGCTAGGGTGTTAAAAGATATTTCTAACATCATTTTGCAAATACATTTCAGATACATCTCTATTCTACTTTTACGTTCTTTCTTCTTTTAACGCAGCTATAAGCTCTGAAAATAGTACTTCATATCTTAAAAAAAACATTTCGAAGTTTGTTTTGCTAGCTTTTTTTTCAACAAAACGTACTAATTTATTCTATATTTTTTATTCTAAATAAAGCAATGATTATTTGGCCTACATGAATAGTAGATCCCAGTTTAGATCAGCCGAGCGTTACAAGGCCATCCTGATGAAGTTAGTTTTGTTAATTAAATACTTATTGCAGTATGTGCAGCAATGTATATTAACATCATTAAGCACTTATAATATATATTTTTTTTTATCTACTGACTTAATTAATCAGTAACAAAATTGTCTAACACTGACCCGGCTTATCATTTTAAGCAGTAAAAGTTTTTCAGGAAAAAAGATATATTGAGATAAATTATATGTTTTTTTTTTCTCTTTTTCAACTTATTCTTTTGTGTGTGTGTCTGTGTTGTGCTGGGCGTTTTGGTTAAATGTAAGACAGGATCACGTGACATAATGGGCTCCAGAAAATCAGAACAGGCAGATGGGGAGTGCGTTGGGCGGGCTCCTTACTCTGGCATATAACTTGTATTAAAAAGCACAATTATACCAATAACGTCAACACATAAAACTTTGTATAATTTCAATAGAGGTTTGCTATACGAAATTGCAGATTCATTGCTTCGGGGCCGGGGATGCTTTCTCATATTTCTATAAAGATCTGGGGTATATCTGAAGCTTAAGATGCCACTCAAATCTTTCAAATTTTCAGTATAGATTGATATTTTGGTATTTTTCATAATTTAAGAAGCATTTTAACAGGGCCACGTGTAAGTATGTTTTAGATGGATATAAGTGATCTGTACAGAGATGTGCATGGTGAGAGTAAAGAAACATTTTAACTGGGCCACGTGGAAGTATGTTTTAGATGGATATAAGTGGTCTGTACAGAGATGCGCAGCAAATCAGGTAAGGACAACATGTCCAAAGGGCGTAACTTCTCCAAGTTTAAAAAAGAATTCGTCTTATTAGATTATCTCCCTTAGATAAAGTTATGGTTGTTGTTCTCGTTATTTTATGAGCGAGTTAACTGCCGTATACGTGTGCCGGCACGGACTTTCCGTGTTCCGGCAAAGACACACCAAGTTCCCGTTTCGTGTTTTGATAATTCCAGAACGCTATGATGACACGGACTTTTTCACCAAAATAAAGGAAAACTGACAGAATTGCACATTTGAGCATGCTAATAAAGGTTATATGTTAAAGAGTTTACTTGATTTGAGAATAAAAAAGAACTTCACCAAGTAAGGACGATGCAAATACAAAGCCTTACCTCCTCTTATTGATTTCATCCTCCGTCTTGGTGTGTCTTTGCCGGATCACGCAAAGTCTGTGTCGGCGCACGTATCATAACTCAACACGTGCTTTGTATATAAAAATCTCTGTTTAGATTGCTTTCTAGTCGTCGGTGCAAGACAAAAAACTAAATTTGAAGTCCTTCAAAATGTTATCTTCTCAAACATGGGAAGGTGGGGGGTGCATAGAGACGCTAGTTCTTTCGCCCATATATCCGTGCGTCAGTATTTCTGTCCGTTACTACGTTATTGTCAGGGTTGTTATCTTAACCGGGTTGTTATCTGAACAACCAAAATCTGAACAACTTTAAACCTTTAAGGTTAAATCAAGAAGTTAGAGGAACACTTTGATTGCTAAGTATGTTAAATGGACTTCTCCATCTTTCAAATTGAACAGTACCATTTATCATTTATAGGGTATAAGTTGTAAAACTACAGACTGAACAGTGAACAGTATATCTTGATCAGATTGCAGAGATGTGCAGGCTGTGCAGGTCACTAAGGCAAACAAAATAATCGCCAGCAGGATGAAGGTTAAAGGAATAACTCTATTTTTTAGCTAGCCTTAACCATGTTGAACATTTGTGATCGTCCGTCAATAAACTGCTTCAAATAGATCTTCTCCTAAACCACTTTTTTAAGGTGATGGCATGGATTTTCGTTGCATCAAACGTTTCCAAAGTTGATTAAAGCAGAAATGTTGTTAAATGTGATGACTCATATGAAAAGGTTTCAAAAAACCTACCAGCCAATCCTTTTGCTTTTAAATTTAGGCAAATAGTCTAATTGACCTCTACAAAGATTTTCAAATTATGTCCTTTTTATCGCTTTTGACTTCACAAGCAGTCATATGTTTAACAATGAAACATAAACGAAGTACCGATCAAATCTTTTTCTCTGAGAATTAGAGATCTAAACGTTTACATGAAGCATTGCGCAATGGACTCTGTCACAGATTGTTTAAAACAGGGGCTTTTATCAGCTTCAAATTAGTGTAAATTTTTTACACAGATGTATGCTTAAACCTAAATTCTGAGATTTTAAATAAAGCACTGCCTAGTCAATCTATAATAATATATTACACATTCTGTATTACTGATTCCTCTTCATGCACTTACATATAATGTGAAAGGATTGTCTTTAAAAAGCTTGTTTCTAACAACAGGGGCCTGTGTCTTTTCATGGGGCATTTCAAAATTGACTTTTTCAAAAAATGTTTTAAATTTGCATTATTGAATTTGCATTTGTATATATTTCGAAATTTGTTCTCGAGTCATTATTCTTAGATGAAGGTTGATATGTTAACTAAGTCTTACAAAAGAAACCATAGGAACAATAGTACTAAACATTTGGTTTGCAACATTGCCTAATGCACAGATTATTGCATAAAAGTATTATGTGTTCATTTAATGTTTTTTTCTCCCTCCTCACAATCCCAATCCCACCTCAAAAATTATGACTGTTTTTGTATACGTTACTATGAACTATTAAGCCGTCTCTACGAAATAACAATTCGCAGTTAAGAACAAAAAATATTAAGCGCGATGTTCCATGATATTGACTGATTTGTCATCATGTGTTTTATGAAAGTTATATAATGTCAAATAAGTTCAAATAAATAAATGTCGGTCAGTCGTCATTTTCGTTATTTATTCTTAAATGAGGTGTAAACAATCGGATGAAATTTTCACAGTGGAAAAAGGAGATTAACACATGGTGTATGCGTGTCGTAATGCATAAGTCAACATCTAATAATGATTAAGTAAATCCGTCTTAGCTGACTTACATTATATTATTCACGGAAAATAGAGAGGGTTGGTTACCCAGTTTGTTTACCATGTGTTTAACTCGTTCTAGATCCCAACTTCCTCACTGGCTAAAAGTAAGAGAACAATGGGGTCACAACATGTAGAAATATGAACAAACTAGAACTGTGTCCAAAGGACACGGATGCCCCCACTGTGCAGATGTGCTCGTAAACAAGAGCAGCTTCATTTAATGTCTACAAAATTCTGTTCTTATCATAGCATTTCAGTTGAAATTTCCTCAATTCATGTATTAATAATAAAAAGTCACCTAACTCTTGAGGCATCATATTTGGTCTTTTTACAGATGGAATACAATATTAGTGTCTGAATAAAACTGAATTTTGAAACACATGTAAAATATGGTCTCCTTTACTTCCATCTACACATTAAGGTTGTTCATCCCTGGAAGTTTAAGCAAAATCTGCCATCCGGTTTAAGAGGAGTTGCGTTCACAAAATTTCTATATGGTATATAGTGAAAAAATCAACAAAGGGCCATAATTCTGTTAAATTTGGTCGCAGCAAAAATTCCTTCCTTTACTACCATCTACACATTAAGGTTGTTCATCCCTGGAAGTTTAAGCAAAATCTGCCATCAGGTTTAAGAGGAGTTGCGTTCACAAAATTTCTACATAGTATATAGGGAAAACATCAACAAAGGGCCATAATTCTGTTAAATTTAGTCGCAGCAAAAATTCCTTCCTTTACTACCATCTACACATTAAGGTTGTCCATCCCTAGAAGTTTAAGCAAAATCTGCCATCAGGTTTAAGAGGAGTTGCGTTCACAAGATTTCGGGACGTACGGAGAGACGTACGGACGGACGGAGAGACGTACGGACGGACGGACAAGTGCAACGCTATATGCTCCCAACTTTGTGGGGGCATAAAAATCTCTTTTTTTTGTCACACATATATTTCTTAAACTTTTCACAAACATTGACTATTTTAAGATAAATGGGTTTACTTCTGTGTTACAACTAGCCTCTAACGAAGATGCAAACCGCTAAATACAAACCCTTATCTACAAATGCGACGGAGACACCAACGGTTTCAATAATTTGATGACACACCAGCTAAATGCAAATTAGCTACGGTCACGTGGGTTGTTACAATTATCTAGACAAAAGTAAAATTACTCTTAATTTTATCAGACATAAAGAATGTATCACATGTCTGTTATAGAATAACAATAGTTGTTACACTTATAAATATCAATTCTGTTGTTCAGGTATAATTATTTTATCTTGGCAAGTGAAAATGGATCTTTAAGCAAAATATCTGCAGTTTATAAACGTTAAGTTTTCTGGTCTGCAGCAAATAGATTCGGAACCCATCGTGCTGAAATCATCCCAAAGTTATTTTTAAATGCAATTTAGTAGTCGAAAGCCTACAATCTATGCAGTACTGACCAACATCAATGTAATAGCATGCTTTTGTTTCCGCCCGAGTTGATTTTGCTGCAATTAAACATGCTCTATTAACTTCTTATTCTTTCTTCAGACAAATGAAACAAGTTATGTCTGCACTAAGTCTCCTAGCCGAACTCACAGACTTAGTTAGACTATATCTCAATGTTGTATAGTTTTCTTCAAACCGTATTCTACAGCAGTTGTAAACGACTAAGATGACTTTGGGTACAATGGAACACGCTTTTTGCAAAATCATTGGGACCTGAAAATTTACTTCGCTATATCCAAAATTAGCTTTGACCATAAAGCAAAATTTATACGTGTCTGGATATAACGAATATCGTTACATGCTTTATGTTGACTCGAAAGTATCTATTGTAATCTATACAAGTGTGTAGATATTAAACAGAGGTTATCCGACGTAAAATTCCTCTTGGAATTATCTGTATACATTTCGAACACCCCTTTTTAATTTCTGTCAATACTTACTTGGTAACATATGATTGTTATAATTGTGCACGCCCAAATAATTTTACGCTAGAAAAAAGCTGCAGAAATGAACATGAAATAACAACAGCTGTGCTTAATATGCAATAAGATGTTTCCTTGCAAAAACTATATAAATATAACGATTCCATAACAGTTAACACATTCTGGACGGCAATGTGAATAAATTAACTTTTCTATTTTCTTTATGTTGTTGATGTACACATCATCTATGTACAATGACTATATTAAATTCATTTTAATTTTGATTTATATGTTGTTTTCTGAAATTAAGAGTTCAAAGAGATTGTAATATTATTTCCTAATGTTTTGTATATTTTCAGCATTCTAAAAGAGACAGAAAATGAATATTTACGTAGTGTTCTCAATGCTGCTGCTTTGCTGTTTGCTTCATCAAGGTAAGGTATACAACGTCAGCTACATGACCTTGTTTTTTTACTAAGCAATGCACAATTCTTAATAATAAAAGTGTCAAATAGGTTGCATAATTTTGACAATCTAATTATAAGGGAGAATTCGATTCTAAATGCTCATTATCAGATAAAATCATAATTTTGAGTAACTTTTATTCTTCAGCGACAATAGTTAAACGATATTTTTTTTATTTTATATCTATTTCAAAGTGAATCAAAGATCTATAACGACATTTGATTTACATAGACTTTTTTTCAGTATAATCTAAAATACTTCTTACATTTATTCATCATCAACTGACATCTTGGCATAAGAATTGTTCAACTAATACAGTAAATCAGTTTGTTGCATAACCTTATTTAGTTTTCTGTAACTGATAAATATGGTGGCTGATTTGTGCCATTCGTGTTTTCGACCCGCGACCCCGCCAAGCGAAAAGTCGAAATTTAACAAGTTAAAATGGCGGGGGCGCGGAGCGAAAACACGCTAATTAGCGGGGGCGCGGGGCGAAAAGTCGAGATTTAATTGTAAAACCGCGGGGCAGCGAAGCGAAATATTTATTGTTATAAGGCGCAAATTAGCGTGCTGTTGTTCGCGCCCCCGCCAAATTATTCTTTAAAAACTCGACTTTTCGCTCCGCGCCCCCGCAAATTAGCGTGTTTTCGCCCCGCGCCCCCGCCGTTTTATTTCTTAAATCTCGCTCCGCGACCCCGCGGGGCGAAGTTTTATTTCTTAAATTTCGCTCTGCGCCCCCGCTTATTAGCGTGTTTTTGCCCCGCGCCCCCGCCGTTTTATTTCTTAAATCTCGCTCCGCGACCCCGCTAATTAGCGTGTTGTTCTAAACATTGCCATGAACATATTCATAGGACAAAAGAAATCAAAAACCTTTAAATTTAATCTTCTAAAAAAGTCCTTAAAAAATTTAAACAGGTCCTTGATAAGTCCTGGAAGAGTCCTTATATTTTGAAAATGTGGAACAGTTGGAACCCTGTTTATTAGTAGTTACTGTTACTATTATGAATGTATTTAACAGTTAGTATTAACCCTAATTCATTCATGAACGAGGATTATTATATATTTAATGATTCTGTATGTTGTGATCAAAGTGGTTAAACATACTAAGTGAAAGTATATATATGTACATAATTATGCAAATAGAACAATTTTCAAACATCGAAGAATATGTAAAATATGTACTGCAAATATTTGTGCATGTTATATGTAATCATTAAAATATATGCATTTATTTCTTATTGTAAAATTTGACTTAAACTTTATAGAAAATAAATTTCTAATTACCTCCCTTTATTTACATGAAATGTTAAATTTGATAATATCTTTATAAATAATGCTTTTTGGATCCTAAAATATTGATAAATCTTAATTTGAGCATCATATTTATGATTTAAAACCGTAAAAAAATTGTGTTAAAGGATCTTTAAAGCTATAATTGTTAAAATTAGTTCTCACTTGGCTAAAAATTCCTCATAATTGAGGAGATTATAGGTTTATATGATTTAATTATTTTGAAATAAGACAATCTTATTAATTGAAACTGATGTTACTTAAAATATGTAAATTCACTAAAACACAAACTGCGCATGCCCTACATAAAACTGGAAGACGAAAATTAAGAAAAAAACTTCGCGCCGCGGGGTCGCGGGACGAGATTTAAGAAATAAAACGGCGCGGGCGCGGGGCGAAAACACGCTAATTAGCGGGGGCGCGGGGCGAGATTTAAGAAATTAAACTTCGCCCCGCGGGGGCGCCGAGCGAGATTTAAGAAATAAAACGGCGGGGACGCGGAGCGAAAACACGCTAATTAGCGGGGCCGCGGGGCGAAAACACGAGATTTGAACTACAAAAACGGCGGGGGCGCGGGGCGAAAACACGCTAATTAGCGGGTGCGCGGAGCGAAAAGTCAAGGTTTCTAAGAATAATTTTGCGGGGGCGCGGACAACAGCACGCTAATTAGCGCCCTATAAAAATAATTATTTCGCTTCGCGACCCCGCCGTTTTATAATTAAATCTCGACTTTTCGCCCCGCGCCCCTGCTAATTAGCGTGTTTTCGCTCCGCGCCCCCGCCATTTAAACTTGTTAATTCTCGACTTTTCGCTTGGCGGGGTCGCGGGGCGAAAACGCGAAATGGCACAAATCAGCCACCAAAGATAAAGGACAATAAAGGACGAACGTGAAAGGACTCTGTCAGAACGATTATATAAGCTAAATTTTATTTCAACAATACATATAACTGATTCACACAAATACGAAAAGCATATACAAATTAAAATTTTAAATATCTTACTTTCAGCAAAGCCTCAGGCATCCAAACAAAAGTCGGATGATTGCAAGGATTCAAAAGGTAATAATGATTCACATTTAAACTATAATTCAACATAGACGTATTTAGTTTTGAAACAAGAAGCAACAAAATCAGTTATCACAAATGAATTTTAAAATTGCTCCGAAACCATAAACTTGAGATATTTCACCTTTTAACATTCCGTTCGATTAAAAAGAGAAAGAAAATGAAAGCTTTTAAAATTAGGACTTTCGACAGACCACTTGCAACAGAGAACTTGGCTGTAAAAATGTTTGAGACCATTAAGGCTTAAGTTGTATAAACCGTTTACAAACAACTTGTCAATAAAGAGCTTTGTGGGTATATTCCTTACATACATACGTATGTACTAGCTTTCAAAGATACTATTTTTTATTTTATACTAACACTTTCAGCCAAAACACGAAAAGATAAAACCAAACCTGTACATGATGTGGATCACAAAAAAGGTAAATATGTAGATTTTTTAAATGTATCAAACAAGTACTACCAGGTTAACTCTTATTTTATGTAATTTTAAGTAAATTGAAACGACTGTTATACATTGCTTTATAAAGCTCTGATCTGTTCTGTTAAATACTCAGGTCATGATGAAAGATTGTTAAAGTCATTGTTTGGAAGTGATTTATTACATGAAAATTGTTTAATTGATTCCTGAAATGATAAATTAAATGAAAATACTGAATGATATATTGAATGAAAAAGATAATATTTAGAACTGCAAAATACATAGAGATTTTAGAACTGTTAGAAAAATAATTTAGACTCAAAAACTACTTATATTTGTAACATATAATTGGGGGACATTAACGGATTATCTACCCTGAATACTCTCTGATATTACATTGGTCCTTCCATTTTGATTCCTCTGCTTTGATCGTTATTTTCCTTTTTTTTTTTGGTATGGTGATAATTAAGCCTAATTATTGGCAACAGTGGTAGTCAGATTACACATTTACTTTAGCAACATGTTTTGTTAACACCATTATGTTTGTTGTTGATAACCCTAACTTTATATTTATAAGTGACAATTATCACAACTAAAAGTCAAGACTATCACAAAGAGAAACAAGGATAAAATTAGAGATTCCAACTGAAAGGACTAATGTGCAATTTGGTCTACCTTTGATGTTATCTGAGTAACGGAGATAATTTGTTATCAGGAATGTCCCTCATTTATTTCAGGTTCAAATATGAAAAAAGTGATACGTAGATTTGAAGGGATCAGACTTAAAGCGTACGATGCACAACCCAATAACCCAGATGTGAATGACCTTACAATAGGTAAACAACAACTTTACATTGTCAGTTTGTGGGTTTTTTTCGGGAAATATATTCCTCAATAGTTGTTTCATACCACGTAATCGAATATTTTTTTCTGGCTATTCTTCCCTCCAGAAAATAAGGTCAAAGAATTCTTTAAAGTTAACATTTAAGAAAAGATAGTTTATATGTTGTTTTGTAAAATTAAGAGTATGAAAGACGTTTATACTGGATATGTATGCAATTAAGAAGTTATCTGTATATCGAGGAATCGGCTTCAACTTGAACAGACCTGATGCAAAGGAAACGTTTAAAAAGGTTTTACCAGGTGTAGACTTTGACAAAGTCAAGGCAGGCGAGCTATGTCTAACGAGGAAGCAAGCTCTAGCTCTTTTTCATGTAAGTCTTTCTATAGATGCATTACAATGATAATGTGGTAGAAACTCATTGAAGTAGCTTAAATTGACTGACATTTGCTTGAATGCAAAGGCAGATTTTATCAAATACAACTGTAGCATGTCTGTGTCACAATACGGAAATAGGAAACACCATTCTACTAGACATGTCTGCACATTGCCATTGTAATAAATGCTTGTTTTATCAATACCTTAGCTCTATAACTGTGAGAAAACAGTTAACCAGGTAAATTGTGTTAATACAAATCGAATCTGATTATCTCCTCTTTTAATTGCTCCTTTATTTGACTTAGTGGTTATAACCAATTTTTTGTCCAATCAAAAACTTGTTTCTATCAACTTTAATGTGAGTATATTTGAATAGATCAGCATCTACTACTAGCTCAGTTAAACGATCGAATCTAGGGAATAGATAAAATATGATTTCAACTATTATTGTTTTTTTTCCAGTACTCACACCTATTTGATTTCAATAATTCCTACATTTAAACGCTAACATAAACGTAATAGCACTTTTTTCTTTACCAATTTACGACTTTTAGGACATGTTGGTTATTTTTCGTATTTGTATGTAGGAACCGAGACGAAATTTAATTGGTTCAGTGCAATATTGTTTTAACTATACCCCTTTGATATTGCCCAGTGGTCCTATAGAAAGTTTGTGCATAATATTTCAACTCCATCTCGTGTATCATTTGTTTTGAAAAAGCTAATTTAGACAAGTTTGCAAAACAATATTTTTTCTGAAATAATTATGTTGAGATTGCTGAAACTTGGCATATTGCAGTGTCAAAATAAACCCATACCAAGATTGTTTAATGTATGGTTTTGTGGTCGGTTTAACCTCCCCGAAACGGGTCAATGGTTTTGAAAGAAATTGATAAGAAATTGTTTGAAATATTTTTTACAATATACGAAATAGCAAAATTTTTGATGTTCATAAAAAACCCCGATTATTTGTTCGTTTTAATATTTCAGCATGATATCGACAATATATACGTACCTAGAGCTAAAAATAAAATAGGAGAAAAACTGTACGACAGTTTGCCGGACAACGTAAAAACAGCGATAGTAAACGCTGTATTTAGGGGAGATCTTGGTCCTAAAACGACTGAACTTATCAAGCAAGAGAAGTGGGAAGAAGTTGGAACCGAATATCTAAATCATAACCAATATAAGAATGCCGAGGAACTGGGAATACCTGGAATTAAGAAAAGAATGGACTGGAATAAACGACAGTTTGATACAATGATTAAGAAAAACAAGTAGTAATGTGTAATAGGCTTTTTGTCAAAGCACTTCTATACAGTGCTTTATTTCTGATAAATATATAGCTCTTAATTAAAATGTAACGTAATTTTTAATCTGTCATTGGTTTTTGTTTTTCGCTGTTCCATTTGGCTTTTATCCCGTGCAATAAGTTAAACTTAAATTTTACAAATAAATAAACAAACAAATAAAAAGATGAATAAAAACTTTTCTTTGTTTTGGAAGTATTTGAGTTTAATCGTACATCATATACAAGATAATAAAGTATTTTGATCTTTATTTTATCTTTGCGTATTTATTATATTTACCAAGAGAAAATGTAGTACATGTATACACTTTTTTTCAAGAGCAGCAAAAGGATAATTCGTCAACTGATGAGCAGACTTTTTTAAGTAGATGAATCAAGAGATCTGCGTCAGCAATTAGTATAGAACAGATAGACCATGACAACAGTTTTTGTTTTGAATTGTCTCTCAGATTGTAATAACAGTTTAACAATTTTTCCTATGCAATCGATTCTTCAACAATTAGTAGGACAAAAAGAACAAACCTTAAAGTAGACAGGTAATTAACTGTTTTAGCATTTTTCTGTACGGAAAATTGCCAGAATTATATTCGTATATGTTCAATTGGAGCGGGGATAGTGTTATCCAGTATTATGTAATTCTATGTTTTGATTGGCTGTTAGAAGATCCGATTATTGCCGAAGCATTGCGTATTTTTACGATGTACCACCTGTTTAATCAATTTGCGAAGTTGTGTTATTCCGGAAATCTTCGGACAGAACCACGGAGAGAATCACGTGACTGTCTGGTAATATTGTGTAGGAACATTGAATGTTATTGTTTTGAAATCTATTAATAATAACAAGTAACTGGTAAGAGATACACAGGTAACTTTTTGAAGGCTGGCAAAAATATGGCGGTTGATAAAAATGCAAAACATATAATTTTGTAATAACAGTGACAAAGTCATTTTTCATCGAACAATTCAATATTTTAATCATTTGAAAGGTCTGTAAACTCATATTTTACATATATAAAAAATAATTTTCGAAACTGTTCACTTTCTTGTTTGTAAATGGTTAAACTTAGTACATCTAAGGTGCTAGAAAAATGTTGAAAAAAATGCTGAAACGACAGGTATAAATTACTTTAGTTTTCTTTTTTAAAAGCAAAAATTCAAAATCTGCTTATATTTTCAAAATATGAATTTAAAGAGTCTTCAAATGATGTAAAATGATACAATGTTTATGTTAAATGTTTTCAAATAATAAAATTCGGCTCACAAAAAAAAAAAAAAACATCTTAAGTTAAAAATTCAGTCTGGTTCCCGGTGGCACTTTGCTACGACAGTGACTGTTCCTCACCTGGTCTTTAATATGTTGAATTATATCAAAGTAATCAAAGCATGGTCATACTTTATTATCATAATTGATATTACAAGTATATTTGTTATTCTATTCAAGCATGTTTGTTATTCTGTTCAAGCATGTTATTCCATGAAATTCATGTTATTTTGTTACTTAACAAAACAAACACTGTTTCAGTATCATAATTATCACCATTAACATCAAGAGATATATGGAAATAAAAGGTTGAACAAATATGTTGATTTTGTTCTTCACAAATTGGGCATTACCTTAGTTATAATTTGTCTGAACAGACAGGTCTTCAATTTAAAGATATAGATTAAATTTCTTTTTATTAGCATCTGCATACAAATTAGAGTGCTGTAGCTTAAAGTTCCTTAAAAATACAAAAAACCGTACACTCAAATGGACTCATGTCCATTTGAATTTTCCTTGTTTAAGTTAGAACTGAAAACATAAGCTCCCCATTTAATTTATTGCAATGATGGTCGAACATGTACGCTTTGATTGAAAATGACACAAGTGCATGTTTTGAAATTTCTGGTGTATTATGTACGTCGTGCAACTACAGACTTTGAGCAAATTTGTGTGGCAGAGCACTGAAGTGTGTTTGCAACAGACGACGCAGCATAACTTGTTATGGTCACAAGAAGTAGTAAATTTTCCAGTATCTTGTGTTAAAATTTATCTTGAATGTATGTAAATCTCAAGAGAATTTACTTACAAAGCAACTTTTGGTGCTTATAATACAATTTCAAACGTCTTTGGTATAATGTTACCCACTGAGTTTTACAACTTTATGAAAACAATATTGAGGCCTTTTGGATTATTATAGTTTCAGTTTTCTTTGTAAATATCATTTCATAATTTAGATATCAGTTTAAGTTTAACTTTTTGACGTTTACTGGAGTCAAAAAATGATTTGGGCCGAACTAAAGAGCACCAATTATATTTCAATTTAATTAACCACAAGCTTTCTCTTGTTGACTGAATTTCGTATCGGTCATTACGTGTTTTGAATAGGCCTTCGAATCAATGCGATAATATATCTTGAAACACATGGCCGTATTTCTACTGATGAAAAACGGTTTATTTAAAGCATTGATAAATAAAAATATATATACTGACGGAAAAATATAACTGTGCACACTAAAATACTTAATATCTTTTATTAGGTATAAAATTATTTTAGCAGATTTCTTTTGTGTAATTCACAAGGTAATCTTGTTTCAATAATACTGCTTTTCGCGAGTTGCACGTGCAAAATTTATAGCCCGTAACGGTCGCGCTTTTTACGTGTTTCTTTATGTTAACATCCTCGTACATGCTGTTTCGAGTTATTTTAACCGTCAAATTATAGTGAGCTACCCAGCAGTTCAGAAAAACACCTTCATTTGGATTTTAAGTCTTTGAAGACAATGCCACGCATCTCAGAAAATGATCGCCTACGTGCCGTCGGTATGCTCCAAGCAGGCATTGCTCAAAATGCGGTTGCGCAGCGTTTTGGTGTTCACCGAAACACCATATCAGCACTTTGGCGACGATTTCAGCAACGTGGCAACGTCCGTGATCTACCACGTCCAGGGCGTCCACGTGTGACGTCAATCCGTCAAGACAATTATATCCGGCTTACACACCTACGGAATCGATTTCAACCGGCCACATTAACAGCACGAACAATTCCTGGCTTGAGACCTATCAGTGGACGAACTGTTAGAAACCGATTAAGAGAGCACAGCATTACTCCACGACGTCCTGCGATACGTCCTACTCTTCTCTTACGTCATCGACAACGTCGACGTCAGTGGTGCAGACAGTATCTAAGGCTTCCAAGAGCATATTGGAATAATGTTCTGTTTACTGACGAGTCGCGGTTTCACTTAGAAAGTTCGGACGGACGAGTTCGTGTATACAGGCGTCGCGGAGAACGTTACTTGGATCCCTGTGTTTTTCAACGTCAACGTTTTGGTGGTGGTGGGTCGATAATGGTTTGGGGAGGTATCTCATCTCAAGGCAGGACCCAGCTTGTAATTGTCCGTGGCAATTTAACGGGTGTTCGTTACAGAGATGAGATTGTCATACCCCACGTGCTGCCATTTCTTCAACGTCAAGGGCGTAACATGACGTTTCAACAAGACAACGCTCGGCCACATGTAGCACGTGTAGTTACCGGGTTTCTGGCTCAGCAAAACGTGAGTGTCTTACCCTGGCCCGCTGTTTCACCAGATCTTTCACCAATTGAGCACATTTGGGATGAGATGAAGAGACGCCTCCGTCAAAGACGTAACCAACCTCTCACGCTGGACCAACTAGCGCAGACATTGGTCAACATCTGGAACACCATTCCACAGGCAGTTATCGCCAACTTAGTTGCCTCTATGCCTCGTCGCTGCCGTGCTTGCTTGAACGCCAATGGAGGCCACACACGATACTGACCTTGTGAAATCAGATTTCATACCTGTCAACTTCTGCGCCTTTTTACTGTAAAAATTGTTTTACATGATGAAGTGTTTGTATTGATTGTTAGAAATAAAACGTTGATTGGCTAATTTGCAAAGTTTTATGTTACTATTCCTAATATTAAAAAAAATTCTATACCTTGAAGTATGCACAGTTATATTTTTCCGTCAGTATATATATATACATTGCAAATATATGTTAGGTATTAAAGACATTTTGATAAAAGTCCCGTTTCACTTATTCAGATATAGAATTCTTAGGATGACAAAAACATGTTGTCTTACCCTACGACATTGGGAATTGGTTGCATTTTATAACTTTGCAAGTAAAGATCAATTTTAATGTTGTTTTGGATATTGATTCATATGAAGTTATCTTGATCGAGACTAACAGAGACTGTTATCGTTACATTTTTACTACTGTTAAAAATATAATCAAATTTTCACTGTTGTGACGACAGATATATTTTCTACGACTTGGTAAAAGGAGAACGACGATTTCATTGATAACACAATTCTAGACAGTTTTAAAACCATAGTGACAGTGTCAATCGGCCTAGGTGACATTTTATCGAAAGCTTTATTTATTAAACCTCCTACAGAATTAATTCTTAAACCGAAATTACGCGGAGTATTGTATCACGATAAAATGATGCTTCCTAAAACTTAAGGTCACATGTTACCGAAGACTTTCTTTAACAGATATTGGTTATATTTAAATTAACTTACAGGTGATAATAAAAGTAATCACGATAACAAAACTGATGATTTTAATAACAAGAAATATCTTTTAAAAATATGATCGGCGTAGATACAGCACAAAATTAATGCCCAGTAAGGCTAAAAAAAATTAATGTTTTGTTTCTCAGGCCCCGCCGCATACATTTTAGAACGCCCGCTTCGATTTTCAATCGTTGGCAAAAAAAAATTTTATTTATTAAAACGTCTTTTACTATTCCCGGTGTGGCAAGAAGTACCGCGGTAAACGGTTTGTTTACGTTAATAGCAATCGTAACAACTCTGCCTTTTCCGACAACTTCGTATAAAGACCTCGTATGTAAGTATTATGAATACACCAAATGGTAATTCGCCTCGGCTTTATTAAATATAAACAAACATGGCAGAACTCAAGCAGTTTCTGTCTTATGCATTAGAAAAATATGAAAATAAATGTTAATTTAAAGTGTAAACAGATAGAGGCATTAAGAAATGTTTTCAGTTCAGCAGACACCACCAATCCTGTATTATAAAATAGTCCAATATGGCGCCTACCACATTATTTCCGAGGTGACTTCAGTCGCCTGAGTTGTTCCGAATGTGTTAATAGTGGTGCGCAATCTTAGCTCAATAGGTAGAGCACTAGATTACTCGGTCGTTGGTTCGACCCCAGGGCAGGGCAAAATTTCCCCGTGACAATTGTTCTCAGACATTGTGTCTTATGTTCATTTGTCTCTCACCGCTGATTCAGAGTAGATCGTGTGGGAACAGTAGTCAGTCACTTGCGGAGAAATTGGCAATTACTGGTTAGGTGGACTGACCGCCGAGTATTAACATATGTTGAAATCGGCGTTAAACCCCAAAACAAACAAATATATGCGTCTCAATAACTTCGATCGAGCGAGTGTTTACGACACACTGATTCAAGTACGGCCACGTTTTTGGTTTTTTCTACAAAATTGCGACAAATAGGTAAAAATAAAGCTTGTAAAACAAATGTTATTTTCAGAACAATATTCCATGCTTTTGTCAATGCCTTTCTCCTGACGTAATTTTAAAAGATTAAGACTAATTTTCGTGTGTTTAGACTGTCTTAAATTAGGATTTTATTATTCATGTATCAAATAAGTACATGTAAAAATACATTCTTACTAAAAAGTTTCTTGTGTTTTTTTTTTCACATGACATGTTATTTCTGTTTAGAAAAAAGTTCTAGCAAGTAAGAGTGCATATTATAAAGTATTTTAATACAACAGAGACTGATGAGCAGTTAAAGTAAAATATGATTTGATTTTATTGAATGCTCTCAGTAGATCTTTTAGGTTAATACACTGCAACACATTAAACACCATCTTAATACAGATGGTAATTTCAACATATCCAGTGCCATTGATCATTAAAACTGTATTTATATGAATTTTTGGGGATATGAAACCTCATATTAAGTGCAAAATCATGAATAAAAACAAAATGAGGGTATAAAAAAAAATTCCGCCCTCCCTCATATAATTTTAATAAAAATGGCCTGAGAAACTAAACATTAATTTTTTTTAGCCTAAGTGTATGGCAAATATTGAACGAGTGGTAATAGAATATCCTACTTCTCAACAAATTTAGGTTATAATCAAAACATATTGCAGTTAATACTAAAAGTGCCAATATCATTTTCAGTAAAATACATGAAATATTTAGTCATATTTGTAATAAATGTGTCCCAATAGGTACAATTTTTCATGGATTAAACGTTTTGATATTTAATTTACGGCTACGAATGTTGCACTAAAATTTCATGGAAATAAGATTTCTTTTAAACGAACGATCTTCTAAATAAGATTTCGTTTCAACTTATTAACAGATCGTATTCTACGAATTAATTTTTAGTTAAATCAAAGTATTAGTTCGTTTAAACGAATACTTATTTTGTTATAACGAAATCTTATTTCGTTTAAACGAAATCGAATTTCGTTTAAACAAAATATTTATTTTGTTAATTAAAATTTCGTTTAAAAGAAGGAAAATAAATAAATGTCACAACAACAAAAGTGTGTATTATGTCGTCTCCAACACACCGTGTTGCGGGAGGTCGAAGGTCCGAGTCCCGTCAGGGGCTTGTTCTGGTGCGGCCGGTTTGTGAGCCGCCAGCTAGTTAAAGAATGGTTACCGATTGCCTGCCCGCCTGGATAAGAAATCGGGGAGAAAATGTGTTCACTAATGGAGGTTTCTCATAAGCCTGGGAGGCTGGCCCTTTTAGTAGGGGTGACTTTATAATAACCAAGCACTTTACTTTTACGTTTTACGTCACTTCCGGGGCTCCGTGGTTTCTTCAGAAAAATTCACATTTGTATTTCAGTTTTATTCGAGATCATCATATGCAGATTGACTCAATGAAAACAAATCGTTAGGTGATTTTCCTTACATTTAACTAAAATTTTAAATTTTTAATGTACTTAAGTCTGGCCCTAATATTGCTCAAGCTCATGACAAAATTTGAAATTGACATGCAGTTTTTACATTTGTTTTGTCAAATAAACTTGTTTACACACTTTATAGCAACCAATCGTTCATCGTCTTTTTTGTTTGTTTGTTTTCAGCTCATATCCTGGTTGTTAGGTGCGCAAAAACATCTGAGATAGAAACAGGATGTATTCCTGTTACGGACCTAACGTAATAAAGTTTTGGCAATAAACCAGGTCAGTCATAATACACGGCACTGTTTCATGAAACAAGTCGAAAGTACAGTCATATGCTAAAGGTCTGTTGCTTTATTTGTAGAGGAACAAAGAAAAAAGAGGCTATACTGAAGAGTAAAGGAAAAGCCGTATCCATTTGCATCTCATCGGGAGTATACATCGAAATGCCACTTTTTGTTTAAATAATCTAAAACATAAGAAATGAACTTGAAATGTGCTAGAAATGTTGTGTATGTGTATATAAATATCTATAGGGTTCACTTGAGCAATGGACTAGTTTCAACTTGCAAGACAAAGAAATTATGGTTAGACGTAAGGTCTTGTCTCTTCACTTGCATTAATAGTTATCAATCAGATGATACTTGGACTCACGGTCCCATGTTTGTCAAACACCAAGCATTTTAATTAAAATTTAATATAAGTGGTTTCTAGAGCTATGGTAGTTTCTATACATTGCAATATATCTCCAGTTTGTACACGTTACCTCTCTGTGATTGGTGTTTCCATATGGTTAACTTGCATGAGATAAGTCATGCGTAAATGAACTATTCTTACAATTTTTGTTGGGATTTAAAGCGACTGACTCACAGATGGGCCGACGATGAAAAAAAGGAAATGTTCTTACATCTTGAAATTTTTGCTGCAGTTGTGAAGAACATATTTAAACTAAGTTACTGATTCATTTTTTGATACAGAAAAATATCAAAATATAAAATTTTACACACTTTTATCGGTAAAAAATTTGCCCCGTTAATCACGGGGTAGATACTTTAGTTATAAGATTTATTTTGATGCAACGTTACAAGTAGTCGCTGTGGCTCAGTGGTCTAGATCGTCGCTCTATATTTTACTGACCGAAAGGTCGTGGGTTCGAATCCTAGTTAAGTCAAAACTTTATTTTTTTCAGTTTTCATGGTGTATAGAAGCATAATATTATGTTTTTTCACAGTATATTAAATTCTCTTAAATTTTAAAGAAAAAAAAATCAGCATAATATTATGAGTCAGTCGCTCTCCTGCTACTTTGTATATTAATAAAACTTTTAATCATAACAAAAGCCGACATCTTCAGTGAGCAACACAATAACTTTAAACTAAATGTTTTACACTTTGTCATAACGTTTTAATGAAACACCTGTTTACATGTTTTTTAAAGCTTATGTCAAACATTTTACATTTTAAACAATGAAATTGAATTGGATAAATCGGAGCCTCTGACTTATAGACGGAAACTTTCTTTAATAACCATCACTTAAATCCGTTGCATTCTCGTGTCCCTACTGGACTTTTCTGGACTGTAACCCTTCTCTAAGTATAGAAACATTTCAACATTGTTTTCGTAGCTAACTTAAATATAAGAAATCTAGTACACAAACGAGTCAACTTGCATTATTTCTCAATCCGGTTCGGCTTCAAATAAAAAAGACAGAACTTCAGAATCAAGCTGATCGGCTTAAAACACAAATGTACGATGCCACTAAAGTGACATAATACACACATATTTTTGTTGTTGTCTCATTTATTTTATTTCGTACAAACGAAACAAAACGAAATTAAAAAGTAAAATTTTGTTTAAACAAAATAATTATTGGATTCAACGAAAAGTAATGTAGATTCGTTAAAACGAAATACTTTTCATTTAAACGAAAAATTATTTCGTTTAAACCAAAACTTATTTCGTTTAAACGAAATATAAGCGAAATCTTATTTCTTTTTAACAAAATAAATTTAGTTTATACGAAATAAGTTTAAACGAATTATCATTTCGTTTAAACAAAACATTAATTCGTTTAAAGGAATAATTATTTGGCTTAAACGAATAGTTATTTCGTTTAAACGAAATCTTACGAGTTTTTAAAGGCTGATCACAACAGACTTCCAATGGCAGTCGTTGGTTTTTATAAAAATTAATCAGTAAGTATACCTAACGGTCCTTTTTGTCATATATATACCAATTATACATACATTTAAAGCTTCTAAGAAAAGTTATATGGCTTTCCTTTTTTCAGGAACATAATTTATTGGAATCCATATCTAATCACCCCAACCTGAAAGTAAATAATGTTCTTATTTGAAAGCGTATTTTTATCAATAAACGTCACTTAAGTACACATCAACAAAACATACACAAATCACTTTATTACGCCATAAATTAAGCAAAATGTATTTTAAAGTATTGAATCAATTTATCTTTCGTGAATCTGACGTAAATGTTAAACAATTTGTTTTGTTTTCGTTGTCTCTTACGCATCGACACATGTCCTATCTAAAAAAACAACAACAGTGAAACCAAAAGAAAACAAATGTAAATGTTTGTGGTTAAATACAACATTTCACGTGATTGCAAAATGTTTACCTTATCTTTAATTTTGTGTGTACAATACTACTCGTATATATAAAGGATTGAAGGAACTGAGAACTGGCTGGAGTTAATCGAATTCATACTGGCAACTTAAGTGAGTATGTTTTTTATGTTTATTTGTTTCTATAAACGAAACTAACGGCAATACATACAATTTAGTGGCCAAATTCAAGTAGAATTGTTGCTAGATCAACTGCTTGGAATTCTGCTACGAATATATTGCGGTCGCCATACTTTGTATTTGACGTATTTTATAACTGCATGTAAAACGAATGTAAATAACAAAATATGAGCTCTTAGACTAAAGAAAAAACAAAAAGGACTGTACTCATTCTTGATAAGAGGTTTATTGCCATACAACTAAAAAAACATCTCGGTGTCATGAATGAGAGACCTTAGTAAATAACAAGTGATTTGATGGGGGAAAAAGATATGCTATCGAAAGATAGACCTCAAGTAAGATCCTGTTTTCATAAATTTGTTCGATATGTTAAAATTGAAGGATATTTTGCAAAGAGATAAAGCAATTTCAAGAAATCTGCCTTTTGAAATCCTGTCTGTTCTATAGCAGTTTATGTTAAGAGACGTGTAGATAATTAATCACTTCCATATATGTGTAAATAAATAAAAAAAAACGTTAAGATAATAGGAAAATGAAAAATTAGATAAAAATAAACTAACAAAGATAAATAACTTATTATGACCTAATCTGTTTTATGTGGTTATTTATTATGTTGTTTAGGTTGTTTAACATTTTAAGGCAGTCCTATGGTTGAAAAAGTACTGTTTCTTGTTTTTGTGATCGTCGTGCGTCCGTGCGCCATGCGTCGTGCTCCGTCAAAATTTTTACTTTTAACAACAGCTCTTCCTTAACCACAATTTTGCAGGAATGTTTCTTGCATGAAGTTTTAGCAAAGTCATTCAAAGATTTCCACTCCATGAAGAACTCTGGTTGCTATGGCAACAAGAATGAAAAACTTTAAAAAATCGTCTTGTCTAAGTCTGCGAAGCCCAGAGGTCTGAGATTTGGTTTGTAGCATTGTCTAGTCGACATCTACCACGTTAGTTCAAATAATGTCCCTGGGGCCATATTGGCCTTAGGCCCCACCTGATAGGTCACTTTTATACAGGGAAATATAGAGGAAACATCTTTAAACATCTTTTGTCTAAAACTTCTATGCCCAAAAGTCTGAAATTCGGTGTGTAGCATAATCTAGTAGACCTCTAACGAATTTGTTCAAATAATGTCTCTCGCACTATGATCCTCGCCCGAGGGGGTCACATCTTTAATATAAAAAATAAGAAGAAAATCTTTAAAAAAAAATCTTGTTGTCTGAAACGACATGGTGTAGAGTTCTGAAATATGGCATGAAGCTTTGAAAAAGAGACCTCTAACAAGTTTGTTCAAATTATGTCCCTGTGGTCAAGATAAGCCCCGCTCTAGGGTTCTATTTTTGTAAAATCTTTGTATGTTACATTGTCTAGTGTCATCGACCTGCCCCAGGGTCACCTAATTATCATAGGCTTATACAGGAGGTTTATATAGGAAAGACTTAAACAATTTTCTTGTCTGAAACTGTATTTTCCTTAAAGGTTAGATAATTGTTATGCCAATTGAACTCTACCAAATTTGTTCAAATTATGTCCCTTAGGTCAAATGTTGTTCTTCTCCAGAGTTCTTTTTCTACAATATATCAGATCTTCGAAAATCTTCAATTCAAAACATATTATTTTGCTTCTGATGTTTGCTCAATAGCAGCCTCTTGGCCAGTAGTACTCAGTTGAGCGACCCAGGGCCATCATTGCCCTCTTGTTGTTTGTTTATTTATTTATTTATCTATTTATTTATTTATTTCGTTTAAAAGAGTGTAGCTAATGTAGTATTTTTTATTATTACTATTTCAGATAACCGGGACAACTAAGACAGGAAAATGAACATCTACCGGGTATTCTGTATGCTTTTGCTGTGTTGTTTTGTAAACCAAGGTAATCCTAGGCATTTAACCTTCAACTCGTAATTCTTACTTCAAATTCATCTTAGTCTCTTTTAAGGTGCTTTCCCAGCGTTTAAAAAAAATAAATCAAGCGAGACCAAAACAAAGTTTTTTTCAAATTCTCTCTTGATTTTTTTTAAATGACATAAAGAAGATGTATGCATAAGTACATTCTAGTACATCGCAAAAAAAACACAACTGTCGAAAAGATACACAATCTATCAAACGAATAATGCATTCGTTATGATCAATCTTTCACACTTAATGTATGTGGCTAGATTTTAGGATTGAATTTATGTATATTTATATAAACAAAACGATATCTAAAGTGTTACAGACATGCAGAGAGCTATTATGTAAATTCTTTTCTTGATGTGTTTAGGGTTTGAGTTTAGGTGATTATTCCTGCTTCACGAGGTCATAGGTCAGCACTTGTTGCATATTAATTTCCTAAAACTAGATTTTACCACCATGTAATTAGTAATTCAGCCATCAAGTTAGGAAACGAGCTGGCAAGTTATGCAATAGTGTTTGACAAAATATTTACAGTTACGGTTTACCGTTATCAGAAATATAAACTGTTGTTGGAAAAATACACCCACTGTTGACTTACAGTAACTCAAACCGGTATCGTTTTTGTATCGAAATTAGCGCACATTATTTAGTCGGTTACATAGATATCGTTTTAGTCTCAGTGCGCTAATAAAAAAACAATCTCAAATGTTTTCCGCATTCTCACTTTCTTTCACTGGCAAATCTGCCGTGCGGCGGGGTAAACAAAAACACGGTCCACATTACCTGATGTTTGTTAATAAAATTAGGTGCTGCATTTTTAACAACAAATGACATTATGACTGCAGACCATTGAGTAAAAAAAGGTGACATGATCAAAAAGAATGAAGCATGAATCACACTGAGTTACAGATGTCGCCGTCGAGACAGATTATGACAGCGATTATTTTCTTCACCAAATCCTGTTAACGTAGAATTATCATTTGCGTATATTTTGATAACCTAGATTTAATACAACGCCAATTATGGTTTTGTAGGATTAGCATGGTGGGGAGGTGGTGACAAGAAATCGTCAAGTAAAGATACCAGCAGTAAAAGTAACAGGAGCAGCAATGGATCAGGTAGTGATAATAATAATTTTGATCTAATATCTAAATTTATTCCAATCTATTTAAATGCATATTTGTTTGTTTAAAAATGGAGAAATCGCTTTCCGACGGAGAAAACCAAAGTTACTGTGTTTTCAACTGAACATAAAAGAAGAAAGGAAGAAGAACCCCTTTGTTTGTGAAAATTTGGTCTATAGACCTTATGATTGACGTTGGAAAATGTTGATCTATTACATATGCAGTCGCAAAAACTTCAGTATAGCAGCAGTAGATCAGAAAATTAGGATTATTAAATGTTACCACAAAACTATAGTTTGAAAACAAAAAAGTTAAAAACACGTGGCATTTATTTCGATTTAATTTACTTTGTTTTCGTTTTCAGGATCAAAAAGTCGTGATTCGGGCTGGTGGGGTAAGTTTCTTTTTTATTTCATCTACACTGAAAATTCAAAATACGTAGTCTACCGGTTTAAAACATTTGAATTTTATTGATGATTGTTTTCCCATGGGAAGGAACTTCTACAGGGAGTAAAGGCATATAACCGTGGAGTGAATGATACGGGAAGTAACTTCTACATGGAGGAAAGGCATATAACCGTGGAGAGAAAGATAAATAATTAAAAATGCAACAAGTCAAGTGGTAATGGATAATGTAACCGTAATGATATTTCTTTTTCAACACAACACCCCCAACTTGAACTTGGTGATTGCCCATCTACGAAATCACCTGTTCTTATAGATACCATGGTACCTTTCTGAAAAAGCTAACCATGGGTCACTTTAGTGCTTAATGTAAGAGAATATGACATTTTAAAGCAGTAAGGCCAGGTTATTTTTATTGTAACACCCGCTCTATCATAAAATTATCGACAAAGGATGAGCACACTGAGGGAAATGTTATTTATGATATTTCTTGCAATTTCCACACTTCATGTTTCAAACATGTAATATAAGCTATTGTTACTACTACCAGCGGTGTGTTTAGAAATGCTCTTTAAATAATTTTACTTGACTAAACCTAAATACTTTATGATTACTTGGTAAGCAATTTACCAATAAGCATAATAACGAGACTGAGTTCAATGGTTAAAGTTTGAATGAAGGTCTGGGAGTAGCAGTCACATTGTTTGAATGAAGGTCTGGGAGTAGCAGTCACATTGTTTGAATGAAGGTCTGGGAGTAGCAGTCATATTGTTTGAATGAAGGTCTGGGAGTAGCAGTCACATTGTTTGAATGAAGGTCTGGGAGTAGCAGTCATATTGTTTGAATGAAGGTCTGGGAGTAGCAGTCACATTGTTTGAATGAAGGTCTGGGAGTAGCAGTCACATTGTTTGAATGAAGGTCTGGGAGTAGCAGTCATATTGTTTGAATGAAGGTCTGGGAGTAGCAGTCACATTGTTTGAATGAAGGTCTGGGAGTAGCAGTCACATTGTTTGAATGAAGGTCTGGGAGTAGCAGTCACATTGTTTGAATGAAGGTCTGGGAGTAGCAGTCACATTGTTTGAATGAAGGTCTGGGAGTAGCAGTCACATTGTTTGAATGAAGGTCTGGGAGTAGCAGTCACATTGTTTGAAACTTGAAAGTTTTCGATCACTAACAGTTGTAAACACTCCCATTTAATATTTTCAGATTTAAGCAATTTGTACTATTTGATAATAAACAGTTATAGAGTTAATGTGTCACTAAGGCCAAAACAAAATAATATTGTGGTTCCGGTAACCCGACCGACCCTATCATTTTGGCCCCGACCCTAAATTATTTTATGGCATTTCCTGCATCATCGGCCGAATCGACTAATTTCCCGTGTACGGTATGGAACGGTACGCGAATCAGCATAAAGTAATTTCACGAATGTATTGTTCTTACGATCGCTGCTAGCAAAACAATTTTCCGAGGTGCATGACGACCTAAGACAAGTCGCCCTTATGGCAAACAGTAATGAGTAAAATACTGTACAAACACTTAATAAATTAATCCATTTAAAACGCCCAAAACTCCCTGACTTCGCCCTTATGAAGCATCAAAGGGATATCAACTTCGCCGAAAAGGTTTCATCTGCCGACGTCAATAACTTGCTAAGCTCTGGTTATGGGCGGAGCTTATACTCGGAAACAACATCAATACATACTACCTTCGAAGCATTGGCCAATCAGAGCGCAGTTAACTACTTTCATTTATTTGATCCTGTGTGTTGACACTCGATACGCAATTAACACAGTTAGCCCTCAACAGGTGTTGAATTGGGTCAATAATGTAACTCGATGTACACCGAGTAAAAAACTGTTGTGTACAATGGACTCTACATATCTTAAAAGTCAAGCAAACTATGTCTTAACAAATTAATTGAATGTTTAATTTTAAAGGAAAAGGGTTAAACATCAATGCTTTACCACTGTGATTCTAGCCTTTGAAACAGTGTATGAAAATGGCAAAAATACTTTTTGGTATTTTTGTTTTAATTCTCGGATTTATTTATAGAATTTTATTTTATAAGAAAAACTGCAGTAGATTTAAGACAAGCTTAACAAATTGAAGGAAACCAATTCCAGCAAACATTTAGTTTATTAAACATGAAGAAGCGAATAAAAGTCTCGGATAAATTCTGTCTGTCATATATTTCCGCGACCCCGACGTATTTTAGTATTTGTAGAAAACAGTGTCTTGGAGACTCTTTATACGGCAAATTCACAACATTCAATTGATTGATTAAGATAAGTGGTATTGATTTGATTATAAGTACCTGTTTTTCATTTTAAAAAAATCTTTTTCTCTGAGACTTGAATAGTTCTGTTGTGGTTAGAAAGCAACAGTTAAAATGAATCAACATAATTTACATCTGAAAATTGTAAATTTTTCAAACTGTTTGTAATTTTCTTAAAAAAAATTCAGGTTAAACTGGAAACACATCCCAGACTTTTCACAAAAAAAGTTACTGAATTTGGATGCCACAGATACATAAGTTTTTAATAGTTAGTTGAATAAAAATCACTCCACATATTTGCTGTCTGTCATTGTCATTCACAAATGGAACTGGCACTGCCAGTGCTAACTTCTCCCTGGAGTCTTCTGACTTCTCCCAAATCTTTTCTTAGGGAGAAGTCACTTCTACCAAAATTTTGACCCTAGCGAGAGCCCTGCATTTTTATCTGAATATCAGGAACTGCTTAGTTGTTTTTTTTTTTCATAGTGAGATTAAAATCATTCATTTGTGACTGTCTTTTTATTCCAGCGAACATGTTTAATACTGTCAGATTTTTCTGTGTTCTGGTGTAACAATTAATATAAAGTATGTGAGTGGTATCCTATTCATCTATTCATATTTAATAGATGTCCAGTTTTAGCCGAAATAAAATATTTTTTAAAAATAAAATATTTTTCCTACCTACCTACCCTATTTTTTTTCAGCATGTTACCAGAACCACATTATTATTTTTTTTTGGCCTAACTGTTAATACGACTAAGCGCAAATAAAAAACCGTTTATGTAGCGTGTAGGGTTAATAACATTAATCTGCTAGTGTCTATCTTTATCAAGCAGGTGTCCACAGTTCTTGTTATGTTTTTGCACAGATTTGACGGTAACCATTTAGTTAGACCCTCGCACACAATGTTCGTTTGTTGTTTTGCAGTGTATCTATAAGTAGTTTAAGTATTATAGTTAATTAAGTAATTATACTTTATTAAAATATCATTTTACTGGGAACAGCATTTACTGGGAACAGCATTTACTGAGCATTTACTGGGAACAGCATAGTTCATTATTATAAGGTTTAGTATAAACTAAATATGTAAGTTTACAAATGTATTACTCTTTGCGAACAAAAAGCCCTCATGTATTTATGTAGTTACGCATTGCCTCATGGGTCTATGACCTACTGTTTTTAATCAAATAAACTCTGTAAAGTTTTTTGTAAACAATTAATTCCTCAAACTGTGCTTAAAATGGTCATGAAATCATATTGTAACTAATATGCAAAATTGTTTTCATATCTTTCAGGCGGAGGCAAAAAATGTAAGGATTCTTTCTTTCTTCTAAATATTATCCTTCGTTGATAATTAAAGTATAATTTACAAAAAAAGTGTTTTCTCTTTCTTAAGATTAGGATATTTTTCAACGAATGGTGGTGAAAATAGGTACATTTCTATAATATATAGATAGTTCTGGTTTACTCTGAGATGTCAAATGTTACAGTAAAAGTAATGCTTTCACATTGGTTATTGTAGAACATTACCAACTACAGAATTTGAAATGTGTTAATTTGTTTTGGCGAGTTAACTGTTCCAAATCCTGTTAAAATAACCCCGTCAAACTAAATTAAAGTTTTTCTTCTATTGTTAATATTTATAAATCTGTTTATTTTAATATCACACAGAACGCCTCGTCATTTTGTTTCCTTTTGATAGTAGTTTTAAACATCTTTGTTCTGTTTTTAATACAGCCGAACCGAAACCAAAACCGAAAGATCCTCCAGCACCAAAACCAAAGCCGAAGCCCAAAGACCCTCCTGCTCCCAAGCCGAAGCCAAAAGACCCTGCGCCTAAGCCGAAACCAAAAGTAGAAAGTAAGAACATTATATGTTTTATTTCATACCTGAAAAAACGAACAACAAATGCACTTAGTTATACATATATCATTCCTCTTAATGTCTCTTAGCTTATGTAGTTCTTACCTTTTAACTGCATATGAATTGAACCATAAACCAATAAACCATTTCTTTAGCATCTTAATCGGATTTGAAGTTGAAAAAAAGCGTTAACCCCAGAAACCCATAAATTGCACATTTTTTTGAAATCAATATTCATTAGAAATGCACCAAAAAACTACAAATATGTCGTTTGTTTTATGACTTAATGAATCCTGTCACATAATATCAAGTACTTGGTTCACACGGTATTTTGATATTCATAGGTTATTTTCTTTTCTACAGAAATATTGTTTCACGTTACATAATCAACGCCCACTAAAACGTAATGAGCGTATAGAAAGTCCGCGTCACACTTCACAAAAAATATAAATAACTTGTCAAATATCGAAATCATATTTGCTTTAAACGTCAAAGATAGGCTGTTCAAAATTTCTACCTCCCCCTTCTTTTAATAATTACACAGGAATCGCATCCTTCGGTGTAAAAATGAGTATTTTTTTAGAAAATTAATATGTCATAAATCTCTCAATACATTCCCTAAAGATCATTCCAGTCATCACATGACAGACCGATACTGGGGCACTTCAAAGGAAAATGTCGTTTCAGCGAAGCGGTTAACTTAGCGTGCCAAGGATAAAGATTATTTAGAATTATTTGTTATATTCGTAGAGTTATTTATTCATTAATTCATTCATTCATTGGCTATATGAGTTGTTGCCAAAATAATCACATCGATCCATCGTAACGGAATAATTAATAATGCAATTATTCCGAAACAATTGTCGTATCGTTTTGGATTTTGTTTTAGGGCAAAAATAAAAAAGGAGTCAGTAACGCATGGTAATTAAATAATCAATTATATTCGTGAACTACATGAATGATTTTTTTCCGGAGTTGTAGAAGAAGCAATGACAAAGTCGCTTTTACTTATATTTACTACTGGTATTTTTCTTTAACAATCGGAAGATGCCAATTGTGAAGGCGTTTCCAGTTACATAACTGTTGAAATCATTCATTTCGTGCGACAACAAAAACAAGCGCGGACGGATAAACGGAAAAATGTACTTTTTTATTACGTATATTCAAATTAAGAAACGTCGAACGCAGTTTACGTCGCACGTTTATCGACTATAGGCCGTCTAATTTCACAATGACTTCCGGTTTATTGTTAAGTGAAAGTAGGATCGCTGCTAAATTTTCATTGGCGCACAAAACAACATCGAAATTTCATTGTTCTTTTGCCACAGTAAGGAACGGACTCTCAGAAACGAACACTTAGTCTATCTGACATTGAACTTAAATGTAACCTTATAGGTTTATTGGTTCTGTTCGACCTATATGTGAAAAAAGTAATTCGGCAAAATATTTGAAAAACTGTTAAAGGTACGTTTCAATTGCCATACCTTAATTTCATTTTATGTAATCGTACACTTCAAAAAGGAAATGACATTATTTTTTTCACAAGAAAGTAATAAAAAGAGACTCGATTGATTGATGTCTGCATATTATGTTACCGATGTAAAGTAAAAAAAAACGGTTTTGAGCAGTCCTTTTGTAAATCTTGTATCCTATCGTCACAAAAAAACATTTCATTTTTGTGACATAACATATGACGTGGATTCATTACTGTTCATGTATGTGCTCCATAAAAATACGTTAAAAGTGGATAAGACTCGCCTACGGAATGTCGAAAGTAAGGAACCATTACTTACGTGTTATTGGAAGCCGGTTAGTTATTTAAGTGAAGAATTGTAATCCCTGTGTGTCCACTTTGCTTCTGGATAAAGGATCGGAAAGAGTGTGCATAAGAATGAGTGTCTTACAAGTCCGGGAGGCTAGCTTTTTTAGGAGGTGACGAAAATAGCAAGCAAACACTATAGGATATTTCATTTTGTTTCAGGTAAACCGAAATCCGGCTGGTGGGGTGGTAAGATATTTTTGTAAAAGACAAAAAGACTTAAGTTGAATGTTCTCACATTCAAAATTGTATTCTTAAAAAAACAGCAGTATTTAAACATTACATGTAATAATAATATCTTCAGTCATATAATCAAGTAAATATGCTATTGGTTATTACATGGATACATATAGAGCTCAGACTTGTTTTCTTTAATTCCCTAATAATATTACTGTCTATCATTTATTACATCTGATAACATTATGATCCGAGTGACGTTATTTAACCAAGCTCTGGTCAAAATTAATAACTTTCGAAAAATAAGTTAGTCTTGAAAAAGGTGAACCTTTAAGTCAGTCAAGAGAAAACGAATATGTAGTATAGCACTTTACCCCAATGTATGTGATTTCAGGAACTGACAGAAATGTCCCACCGAAACCTCAGCGTTAGTATAGGTTTATCTGGTTTCTTTTGTTTGTCTCTGTGTTGTTGTTGTTGCTTTTGGCTTTGTGAATGTAAATCAGTTACATTGCCTGTTGGTGGCTAATACCCGTTTCAAACAAATATTCAACAATCTACGACATCTTTAATTGTCACCACCTCACTGACAGTTAAAGTACACCAAACTTGCAAAGAGAAGTTACATTATTCTAACAGAAGTAAAGACAAACTACAATAAAAACAGTTTCGTTAACCACTTCTTTCGCATGTTTATCTTGTTTTGTTGAAGGAATTTAGAATGAACCGAAATAGATAAATAAACTCTTCTTTTATAAATGTCTACACTTATCGCTTGCAGTTTCCGCTTTCACCAAATTTTATTTTCTAGGAATATCTTCATGTAATGAAATGGGAAGAAAATAATAACTGGAACGAAAATTTAGCGGCGATTATTGTACTGTAATAAATAGATAATATTCAATATGCCTTTATAGCCTAAATTAGTAAGTGACGTGACAGGCTTAAAACGTTCAAGTAATTCCCCATTTGCTAACTTATATGTATCTGATTCATATAATGTTACAAAGGGGAATATGGATAGCTAAGCTACACTCTTAAGATAAAAGGACAGTTTAATTAATTGTTCGATAAATAAAAGCGCAAAAGATAAAGGCATTTTTTAAGTATTTCTTTTGTGAATACAGTTTAGGTCCCATATAAAATCTAATACCAGTCCAGTGCATATAGGTCATTGGGTGAATTGTCTCCGACTTTATTTGTTCTGTTTTTTTGATTTTTGAAAGTGCATTGTTTTTGTTGTTTGTTTAACAATAGCCAAACCTAAGCCAGAACCGAAAACGACGCCTGAGGAAAAACCAAAGAAGAAATCAGGTTGGTGGTCAGGTAGGTCAAGAAATAACATTTTAAGAGACTGTTTTAATTTCATTGATTTTCGGTCTAAGTGAATCAGAAATGCTTAAATGTTTAATCATTGTGATTCTTAAAACGATAAACTAAAATATTCAAATAGCAACCAAGACACAATTAGTATCTGTGGACGCTGTATTTGGGGAAAGTTATCATGATGAATGTTGTCGCTCAGCTAGATGAAGTTTTCTACGCAATTTGCAATTGTCTTTTTATTCGTTAGACATATTTTAATGAAAAACTTAAACTAATAGTTTCAAAGGATAGGATATTAACTTAAATATGACAAAAACAATAATATTTATTTTAACCCTTTGTTCTTTTTAGGAACAGACCGAAACGTCCCACCAAAACAAAAGCGTAAGTAGATTTAAATAAATAGTGACTTATGGAAGAGGAACATTTAATCCGAACAGAATGCATCAATATAATACTATTTAGGTGGCTTTACAGTTTTTAGCTGATATAATGTTCTTAAATTTACAAAATTAATAACAATTGTTGTCGTACACATTTCTCATATATGTTTTGTATTCAAAATGATATAATCAGTCTTTACCAATCTCATTAAAATCAGCTCCAGTCTTAAGCTCCTATTCTATACGCTAACTGGATCTGATGACTCCCCATAACGGGTCACGTTCTAATGACCTTTTCTTCAGCCAATGAAATTGTCGGCAACAAAATACTTTGGTATAATGTTATGAATATTCGACGTTCTCCGATTAGCTACGGAAATTTTATTTCAACGTTGATCGACAAGGTGTTCCGAATGGCGTATTCGTCGAATCTAAGATGGCAGCGCCCATGGACACGACGCTGTCTATAAAATCTACGCCCAAACGAGAGTATTCTTTAATTGATAGCTGTTGTTTGTGTGGATTTTCTTTCTTAGAAACAATTGTGTCTGGGAGCGGAACGAAAGTAACCCAGAAACAGTATAAATTAAAACTTAGGTTGAACGAAGAACGTCTTGGTAGCATTCAAGAAGTTATTAGCATTCAGCTAAGTGACTTTGAGAAAGCTGTTTGTCAGAAATGTTACCAGAAGGTTGATTCCGTTAAACGAATGGAAAAGCAGATTCAGGAAATTAAATTTGAGCTGCAAGAAAGCAGAAACAGAGTTCAGCAGGTATGTTTTTTTTTTGTTGTTTTTTTTTTAGATCTACTTGTTAGGCAGTTTTGCTCAGTGGATAGATCATAGAGCATCAGACTGTCAATTGACAATTCTGATTTCAGCAGGTTTAAGTTCGATCCCTAGCCAAAGCAGAAAACAATTCTCCATGACAATTTAAGTCAGACATTGCATCTGAGGGTCATTTGTACCTCGGCTCTGATTCAAGTGAGGAAGCAGTCAAAGCTTTTTGGATATATCTTAGTATATTACTTATTATTTGTATGTTGCAAAAATGTTTGTTTTGTGCTTGATATATTTCCTGTTGTCTCTAGGATATTTCAACAACCGTCAGACAGAAGAGGCTTTTAAGATCACCACTACAGCCACAGCCATACAAAATCAATAGGTTCCCAACCACTGTTTCTGTCAAACACCCAGTTCAGTTGACCAGCTTTCTAAATCTGACGACTTCATCAGTGCCGCAGCTTGCGCCAGTACCTGTCACATTACTTAATAAGTCCTCAAGTTCAAGTCAGCCATTGGGAAAAGGTAATATTTTATTGCTTTGCTGTACCAGTATATTTAAGATTATGCTACATGTATTTCAGACTATTAGCAGGACGTCACCGTGCAATAACTCAGTAAGTGTATATATAAAACGTATGCACTTACTGAGTTATTGCGCCAATGTGAGAAGGGGTTTCATTAAGAGGCGGGGAAATTTCCACCTGCTACTCGAAGTACTTTCCCCAGCTACTTTTTATCTAATAAGCTTATTTTATAACAAAAGGCATCATATCCCTTGCCCACTTTACAGAAATACCCTCCAACTCAAAAACTTTATGAAACCCCTGATACTATCATTAATTAAGGGAGAAAACATTGGGTTTATGGGAAGCAGTGTCATTTTGGTTGCAGAAACAGCAGTAAAAAAACTCTGCATGATGTATTGTTCACTGCTGCCAATAATTTTCAAGGTTGTTAACATATTTTTTCCATGTTTTTGTGAATACTTTACTCTCTTTATTTATACCCCAAACCATTATAACTTTATATAGTATGTTGTATATCACAAACAGACACATGAACAAATGATTTCCTACTTATTAAAGTTCTTTTTATGATGAAAACTGCAAAAATGTGAGAATCTGGTGTACTTGTAAGGAGAAGGCTTAACTTGCTATTTAATTTTGAAAGAGAATAGATCAGAGCAGAGCTCTTCTAAGTACAAGACAGCTAGAAAGACTCTGGCTTTTGATGAAAAGCAGCCTGGACGTGGAGAAGTTGAAGTAACATGTTACACAGTTTATTATTACTGTTATCATTCTTGTTCATTTGTTGTTAATCAAAAGCTTGTCAAGTTTTTAATACTTGAGAAGTTATTGCACTGGCTTTACTGCATGCTAAATTCTCAATGGTCAATTTGAAAACATAGGATCAGATTTCTATCATGTCTAATAACTTTAATTTAAAGAAAAATAACCTTCAGATAGCAGCATATGACTGAAAATGTGGCCTTTTTCATGAGTCAGACTTAACATATTTTTACCTATGCATAGAAAGAAAGTACAACTAGTATTTCCTCTCTACAGTGACATGCTTTGGGACTTAACATATCTGTTTGTTGTGCAGAGGGAGTTGCTCAAGATAAGTAAAATATAGAACCGTCTGAACATTTAGGACTCCTTAGCTCATACTTCTAATATGGGGGGGGAATCATTGTTCAGAGGGTCATACAAGAAATATATAAATACTGTATAGGTGTCCCTTTGTTTTGAGCACCTGCTTAGATGTAATTGTATTTTATCCTTGCATGGTCTTTGCTTGTGAGTTTGACTGTTCTTTTGTAGTTAGTTTGTTTGGTTATTTTGTGTTAAAACTATTTTGTTCAGTTCTTCTGGAAAATATTATTTGTGTCATGTCTAGTATGATGGTACATGTAAATGTTACAGTATATATTTTGGTACAGATTTTAAAATCGATTAAGATCACACAATTTATTATTTGTAGTAGGTATCCAAGATACCATATCTTATTTCATGTAAATTAATTTTCTCTTTTTTCAATTTCTTTGACAACTGAAATTTTACTCATAAATTGTTTTTAAGTGGTACTATCATAGATTTACATATCTGTATTCTGTCTTAAATGGACAATAAATCAGTGAAGATCATCTCTTTGTTTTCCATTTTTCACTCATTTATGATTTATGACATCTTTGCCATTCAAAGACTTTTTACTAGCATATACTGGAATTACTGATGAATTCCTGGGCACGATAAGGTCATGTTAATGGTTTTAACATAAAACGTCACCCCATCCTTTTTCGACATTTTTCTACATTCATGTCCTACCGAATCATTTTGTATAACATTAACTAGTGATTACTTTTGGAAATAGAGATCTGCATAAGCTGGTGCCAGCTGGTGTTGGCAGTTTTCAATTGTCAAGGACTGTAAGGATCCTTTATTTCTGAATTTATTTATCTGTCAATACAACTGGCATACATGCTGTGTGGAGGCTGTAAAACATCTCCATTCAATTTCATGTCTTTTTGGATTATTTAATAATTACAACCAGTGATTATTTTTCAAAATAGATTTTCACTAAAGCAAGTGCTAAGGAGTGTTGGCAGTTGTAAATTGTCCATGACTGCTAGTGAACAGTCTCAACCGAACTGAAACTGCTGTAATTTTCATTTTTTAATTTCTTTGGATGTACACTATGCTTTAGAATGATCTTTTATTTCTGAATACAGTATAACCTGCTATAGGGGTCACCTCTATTAAGCAGCCACTTGCCTTAAGCAGCCACCCTTTTTACAACCCAAATGTATGGTTTCATGGTTAAGATACCTGTATTAAGCAGCCGCCTGCTTTAAATGGTCACTTTTGTTGTCTCCCTTGGCTGGCTGCTTAAGACAGGTTTCACTGTATATTTATTTATTTAATTGCTTGATAGTTGTCTTGATTTGATGTTTGTTTTGATTTCATTACAGGTTACAGTAAACTACCCAAGTGGAAAGAAATCAGCAGTAATATGGCCAGAACTGCATAAAAACATATGTAAAGTGCTCCTGAAAGGTAAAAACTGTGAGAAAATCATACTCGACTGGCTCGCAAAAGAACACTCAATAGAGATAATTGAGAGTGCAGCTGATATCATCAGAAATGAATGTAAATCTCTGTGTAGAAGGGATTCTGAATCATCTTTGAGGAACACAGACTATGCAGGATTGTTTTCCTTCTCATGGGATATGTTTAGCTCTGAGCTTGAAAGAAAATGCAGTGGCCTGTTAAGAGTTTTAGAGTTGGCAATCAGTGACATTCCTATTCCAAGAAGTGTTACCAGCAAAACATACACAAATATGATGGTAACAGCATCAATGGTACTCCACAGCAGAAGTCAGGAGATGTTTTAAAGTTTTAATTGCCTCCTGAGCTAAAATATTTTATTTATCATTTAATTCAAACTCCTTTCATAAACAAAATACAATTGTAAACAAAATACAGTTCTTTAATGTGGAAAACAGATCACAGGAACATAAATTTAAGTTTTGAATACTGTTTACAGCATATTTTGCTTTCTTCTGAAAAATATAAAGATAATTATGAACAGTCATGTAATAAAAAAGAATATTCTGCCTACCTACCAACCCTAACTTACAAATCAAGGTCGGTAGACGGCAAACAAGGATTTTTTTAATTGTGGCCTCATGATCCACATCTGTTTCATATGGAGAAGTTCTCTGATACTTGCAATGATAAAGGTTAGTACTGGTTAAGAAATTCAGGAAAACTGGATAGGTTAACTGACCACCTGTACAGTGTACTTGAGCGATAAACAAAAAACCACAAGACTGTTGTATCATATAATGTATTCAGTTAGAAAAGTCTTCAACTAATTCATCATCTGTCCCTTGTCCGGAGAGTTCATATGATATTGTTTGATCAGAGTCAGTCACTGGAGTCTCCAGTATTTTTGTCACATTCTTCAAAAATGGTCTCCAGTGGTAAACTATAACAATTGCCACACTGACATGATAACTGACATATGTCACAGCAAGTGTGGACACTACATGTTTCTGACAACTGTTCTAGCTCACTCTTAGTCAAAAGTGAACACATAGCTTGTTGTCTCCTACAAGACTGTACAGTATATACTGATTTCACACATTCTGGTGCCGTTCTCAGATGTGCTGATTTGTAAAGCAACATTGCTATGGCATTTGAACCATCTCTTCCAACACGGCCCACTTGTTGAATTAAATCAACAATGCTTTTTGGGATACCAAACAGTATAACAGATGTGCAATTCACTACATCTAATCCCATTCCAAGGGCACTGGTAGCAACAATTAAACAGTGTCGAGCTGGATCCCGAAGAATATCTCGTACCTTGCTCTTTTTGCTTTCAGTTGTCTCAGAATGATACATCTCGGTTATAATATCACCTTCAGCATATTCATTAGTTATGAAATTGTAAACATCGGAAACCTCTTTAATGGATGAACAGTATATTAATAGCCTGCTTACTGTCATTGTATGTAGTGATTCAATTACTGGGTAAAAGGCATCTTCCATTGATTTTACTTTTTTTACTGACAGTTTGATATTGCTTTTATTTGGTGAAACTCTAATGAAAAGTGCATCTTCTTTCACTTGCAGAATTTTCACTACCCTTTTATAATCCTTTCTAGTGCATGTTGCACTTAATGCAAGTAGAGATGCTCTTGGAAACAGTGCCCTCAGTTCTCCCAAGTATGAAAACCACTTCCTGAATGCAGCCTTGCCTGTGTCATCTTCACCCCTGAAAAAAATAGATTTTTGCCTTGTCAAGCATTCAAAACTGGCATCAAAAATGCATTTGCCTAGTTTTGTTAAGTACCAGTTTATGTACAGTTAAACCTGCTCTAACGGTCACCTCTATTAAGCAGCCATCTGCCTTATGCAGCCATTATTGTCATTTCCCAAAATGACTGGTTTTATAGTAAAGACACCTTGTTATTAGCAGACACCTGCTATAAATGGTCACTTCTGTTGTCTCCCTTGGCTGGTTAAGACAGGTTATACTGTAGATACTTTTTGTACTTGATATCATTGAACCACTTAAGACTTGCAAGATACAGGACCTGCTTTTAATTAGATTGTACATATATATACATCCTTTTTGTGCACAGGGATCTTATTTACTTGAATGCAAGTATTGTCTTATAAAATGACTTTGTTCTTCATACTGAGTACTCTTTACACATATCCTGCATTATTGTTCAACTTAATTCTTTTCTTGTACAATTTACCTGTAAAATTCTGACTTTCTCAGTACTAACTACAGGAATAAATTCTTTAACATTCACTTCTTACATTGTGTGAAAAACACTTCTATAGTCATTAATTCTGATGAAGTGAGTCATTGTCAAGGTACATGTAACTATGAAAAGCAGATGGGGTTTTTAAAAGCATTCTCAAGAATGCAAGTTTTGTCCAAAAAAAAGGTGAAATCCCTTTACATCCCTTTAACCCTTTGCAGTCTTTAACAGATCAGACAAAGTTGAACAGCTTTCTCAGTATAAAGAGAGGACACAAGCAGAAAAGAGGAATTTTCTCATGCCTGCAAAAAAGAGAGCCTAATGATTACAAACCATTCTGTTATTGTGTGAAATTCATCCACCACTAACAGTGAAACATCATATTCCTGGATGATGGAACGCCAGGTTTTGTCTCCAACTAAGGTTTCTGGAGAAGCAAAGAGTATGTCAAATGCGCCCTGTTTGATGTATGAATCACTCTCTGGGCTTTCACCTGCAATTAGAAATACAAATTCCAAGCGTAAACTGTTGTGGTCAATAGCATGTAGGAAAAACACATGTGTTCTTGTTATATTGTTTTTACCAATACAGTCTAACCTGTTTTCATCAGCCAACCTTGAAAAGTGTTTACTTGTAAAATGCACATTTAGGGTAACAGCAAAGTGACCTTAAAAAACAGGTGGCTGCTTAATGGAGGTGACCACTAACACAAGTTCGACAGCAGGGGAATGCCCTTTATTTGTAGATAAAAAAATGATAGCTTACTGTATCATAATATTATGACCAAAGAGAAGTGTAATACATGGAAAAACTGCAGGGTTAGGTTTTTTTCTGAGTGAAAGATACACATTTATGGCCCCTGCTACAGTTGGAGAAAAGGCATTGGCATAACATCATGTTTCAAGTAATTTTGTTTTAGTACTTGTACCGAGTGATGGCATTGTAAACTGGAGTTCAGAGGTTTGAGTCCTGGTTGATGTTATCTATCTATCAATCTATCTATCGATCAGTACTGCCAGCATCTCTCGCGAGTTACACACTCATCTCTTCCTGAATTATTCATACAACCCCTTGTTTCAACTGTGACATAAATTTATCATTTAGAAAATAACAAAATGTTGTCATGGGGATAATTTTATTGAATAAGCAATTAGATCTACTGTTAAAATGTTGCAGAAACACTCAGAGAAAACGTGCGGGGCCACCAGGCAATCTGCCCACTTTGCACCAGCAAATTATTTATGACAACAAGTCTAAACCTGGGGAGGGAATCGAACCCTCGTACACAATTCCTCTGGGTACTACTGCAATAATATCACATTTATTATCCACCTGAACACTTTTTTCTTTTAAATCCATGGTGCAGGACAGCTTTTCCAGTGTGCATGACACAGTACAAACATCCAGTTCGTAACAAGTATTCAGAATCACACATATTTAACATTAATTTGCTTTAAAATTACTAACCTTTGAAAACTGCTGTTAGATCACTAAATGTTCTCAGTCGATGAACCTGGTCTTCCATTAAAGACACAAGTGGGCAACAAACGATGATTTTGTCGGTGCAAAACGGAACGTTTTCCACCCTTTTTACTGGCGTTAAAACTTGATATGGAAGTGATTTTCCGTAGCCTGTTGGTAAAACTGCCACACAGTCCCTGCCTGTCCAAATAGCATCAAATATTTTCTTTTGTTCCGGCTTAAAGTCGTCTATTTTAAATTTCTTCAAAACGGATTGAATTGATGTAATGGATGCCGCCATTTTGAACAAGCTACCAAGGTAGTTTTTGTAACGAGCGATTTCATTGGCTAAAATACGGACACCTGTTTATGCATATTAATTACTACAAAGGTCAATCTGACGCGACCTCAAATGTGATGTTGTCAGATCCTAATCGCGTAAAGTAGAGGAGCGAAATTAGGAAATGATTTTAATGAGATTGAGTCTTTACCTATAGCTCAACCAGAAACAATACCAAAGAAGCCTAAAGACCCGATATCAAAGCAGAAAACAGAGCCTAAACCGGAAACAGGTAAACTTGCTTTTGTATAAAACAGTGTTCTCGTTCTGAAATCTTTAGTAAAACTCAGCACAGGATTCATTACTTTAATGCCGACAGAAAAAGTAGACCCAGGTAATAATAACTCTCTCTTAGTCAGAATCGAAGAGCCCTGACCAGTTCTTATCACGTATATTATCGAAATGATGAACAACATTTTCACAAAATGTTGCTGAAGACGAGGTTTAACATGCAGATTCCGTAGTTAGCGAGTGTGACAGCTAATGACAAAGTTCTATAAACATTGTGGATTATTTTTCACTTCAAATACTCTAACATTTACAGACTATTGTCATGATGATGAGAACTGCACGAGAAGTTTATTCTTATCATCATTAAAATTTATCGTTGTACCCGACATTTACTTACTGAGTTTGAATGCTAAGAACTAAAAAGTTGTACATGCATATGATTAACATCTTTAAGCCCATCATTACAATTAATTTTCAGTGTGACGCAATTCTAGCGCCACTACTTCTTTAATTACTTAAGTTAATTAACAGTTATGTTTCTTTAATTGCTAAGGTTAAGATTATGTTTCATTAATTACTAAAGTTTATTTAAGTGCTAAAGTTAAAAGTAATGTTTCTTTAATTACTTAAGTTAAGAGTTATGTTTATTTGATTACTTAAGTTCATTGTTATGTTCCTTTAATTACTTAAGTGGCCGAGTGGTTAACGCGTCGGACTAGTAATCAAAGAATTGCAAGCCGCACGGGTTCAAACCCAGTCAGGGGCAAGCCGTTGTTTCCTTGAGCAAGAAACTTTACACTCTTTGCTTAGGACTGGTTAGTCCCAGGAACGGATTCGAGAGTGTGTCTATAAGCTGAAAGCTTCCTACACAATCGAACTAAAATAAAGTTGGTATAAACTAAACTAATTACTTAAGTTAAGAGATATGTTTCTTTAATTACCTAAGATATGTTTCTTTAATTACTTAAGTTAAGAGTTATGTTTCTTTAACTACTTAAAGTTAAGAGTTTTGTTCCTGTGATTGCTTAAGTTAAGAGTTATGTTTCGTTAACAGACATGAAAAAAGTGATAGAAGGATATGAAGGAATGAGACTTAAAGCATACGATGCACAGCCGAAGAATCCAAAAGTTCATGACACAACAATAGGTAAGTAAAACTTAACAGCCATTTAGTTCTCTTAACTAATGGTAAAAAATACAAAAATATTGTATACGACTTAAAAAAACAAAAATCTATTTGTTATTCAGTCTAAGTTGTCAACGAATATGCATTTCAAAGTGAATGATAGCCTTTGATGGCAAAGACTATAGATGAGGGACCAAAACGATAAAGATGATAATAACAGACAGAGAAGTAAAGTTTTTTTTTGTTTTACATCTAAGGTTTGAGACGCGTTAGTTATTATTGTAATAAAATTATGGAACTATCTTTGTATCAAGGAATTGGCTTCAACATGAACCGGCCTGATGCAAGGAAGACGTTCGAAAAAATGGTACCAGGAGTAGATTTTGACAAAGTCAAAACAGGAAAACAAAGTATAACAAAAGAACAAGCTCGGGCTCTTTTTGATGTAAGTTTCTACACATTAATTGACTTAAACAGGTATACATTTACAAATATTATTTTAGTAAGAACATAGAAATTATAATATTGTTACATCATCATTGACATTATCATAGCTAAACATGTTTACTGTGTAAATATTTCAGGACAAAGTCTCTTCAAGTAAATATCAGAAAACACCTATCACTGTAAAAGCTTAATCCGACTTTCTGTCTAATTCTATATATAAAAAAACATAAAACAATCAGACATGTTTATTTATGCTTGTTTTCTGTCTATTACAGTAAACAACCTCTTATAAGACCAATTTGATTATTTCAAAATAAAAATAAATAAAAATAACAGTATCAATTTGAATGAACAAATGCCTGTAATTTAGAACAAATGAGGGCTGCTTATAAGATCGATCCGTTTTTTACTGGTCTTATTAGGGGGTCTTCAGTGTATATGAAGGCCATGTATCTAATTTTGTCAAGTGGCAATACATGGAAGCAAACTTAAGGCATAGTCTTTCCGATGTACGAAAATTCTGCTGCCTATATTAAAAAGACGTTTAGGGACTTTCCGAAAAGAGATTAAATTGTCAGTTTTACCTTCGGAGAGATTAGCTCCAAGTTTGCTCACTTGAATTTTTCGGACTTTAATTAGAGTCGCCAAATAGTCGCTCCAGTTTCCTGTCTTCATATTAAAGTATATTAAAAGAGACCATGGATGCTTTTAGAAATAAAAAAAAAATACTTATGTATCAGAAAATGCTTTCTGTAAAAGGATAAAACAAATTTCAAAGGAAGAGAAATATTTCACAGTACTAGACATAAAACTGTTTTTGAAAAAAAAGTAAATAAGCTTAATATACATCCGTCGTGCACTCTGACAAAATCTGACTAAAAGGTGTACAGATAAAATTCATACTGTAAGTAAATTCATCACTATATTGCAGCACGACGTTGACACAATATACGAACCAAGAGCGAGAGACAAAGTTGGAAAAGAAGTATACGACAAACTGCCATCAAATGTGAAAACGGCGGTTGTAAACGCTGTTTATAGAGGAGACCTTGGACCCAAGACTACTAAGCTCATCAAAGAAGGAAAATGGAGTGAAGTTGGGAAGGAGTATTTAGACCATAATCAATATAAGAATGCTGACAAGCTAGGAATACCTGGCGTTAAGACGAGAATGGACTGGAACAAAAAACAGTTTGATACAATGATTAAACAAGACACAAAGAAGGCAACAACACCATAATTCTAAATGTATACCGGCAATGTATACAGCTCATAACTCAAAATGTTTTGATCACTTAACATTTGATGTGCTAAATTCAGTTTAATACTTCTATAATTATGGTTTATGCGGTAATTAGACAAGTGAATCTCCATCGGAAAGTTGAGATTGTGTGATTAAGACCGGTTTTCTTGCTCTTATCAAAGAAACATTTACTTTCCTTAGTTTAGCATTATTAAAATTTAACTATATAACGGTTACAAGACACAAAGTTCAAATGTTAATGTGATAGAATTTTGATAATAAAATGATAATTAATCTCTGTTTATGTTTCCTGCTTAAATAGTTATGTGCATGCATTGAATTTCTCTTTCAATGTTGACGAGAATACAGTCATTTGCAATTTGATCTAAATTACAGCACAGCTATGTATACACTCAAGAAGAATTAACCGTTTCATTGTTCTGAATGGCAAAAAGTAAAATAAGACTATAAAAATCTGTGTAAATCGCCAACAGAAACATAGCCCAGCAAAAATAAAGACAATAATGAACGTATCTACATGTTTGCTGCCTATTTTGCGTTTAGATCTGAATGATAATAATCTGAAGAGAACAGAAAAATCGGCATTTGTTTCAAGGGGCCAAGATCTTCATCAAACCACTTCCGGTCGTGAAGATTGTCCTGTTCATTACACAAATGGTAATTAAAGTATATTCGCAGTGATGAACGAATATCAAATCAGATAGAAACTGTACTTTCATTTTAGTATTTTTTGAAATGGACACATTTTAAATTTAAAACAGATTTTAGGCAGTACAACAACATTCTACACATACATTGTTTTATAATTTCTCAGTCCAGATTAACAACTCAACAACACAAATCCGTTGACTGAATGTTTAATGGTTCTAAAACATGTGTTTATTTTTTTTATAAAATAAAATAAATATAAACGAAACAATGGCCTAGACACTTCTACGAATGTATGGAATTAACATAATTCCATAAACACAGTAAATCAAGGTCAAGTATAGTTAGTTTATTCTATAAACATTTCTTACTTAAACTGACTAAAACAAGTCATAAATGAAAGGAAGATACTTGGAGTGTAATTTGGCAAAGTCATGATGATTTTAGGTGCTTTTTAATAATAACCTAGATGTGAACTACAGTGTCCTTGAAAGAGTGCAATAGTAAAAGTAGCAACATTTGTTTAACAAAAAGTTTTCGGTTTTTATAATGAATTTATAATCTAAAATGAAAGGTTTACTTGTCCTCTTGTTAAATGGAATGATGTGTAAGGAAAAAATTGGAATAACGTCGAAGAAAAAGGCTTTTGATGCTGTACAGCGTTTCTTGTTCTAGTTAACAACTCTTACGTTACTTGTCTCAAAAACATGTTATAAAAACTAACCATGCTGAATGTTGATGTTGTTTATTTCTATCTTAATAACATAATATACAGGCATACCTTATTTTCAACACAGCTACTCACAGCTACTGAAAATGATTAACAAACCACCTGGCCAAAAGTGTTAGCTTGTCTAATGCAGTCAAAATCTGCAGCAGTCATTTTTAGCCTCATCTAGGTAACCACCTTTACTTACAACACATTAAATGTTTATCTAGAGATAAGCAGTCTCCTTCATAATTCATACGGACTGCATGCAGCAGACGGTGTTAATTTCCTGAAATTAAGATGCAAAATAAAACAAACAAAAAAAAAAACCAAAAAAAATCAGGTTATGGCTGGTGTTCGAAGGAAAATGGCATTCTTAATTTAAACAGTAGAGTCGAAATTACTTAAATCTGGATTATAAGTCCTGCTACAATAATTTTAAAAATGTCGGTCAAACTGCCATTTGGTCTGCCATCGAATTCAGGAATAAAGTAATCAAACCGTCCGTCGGTTTATACATCCATCCTTCATCCCAAAATTTGTTTCGTCTCCATTATCGTTGAATATCTAGAATACATTTGTAAGTACTAGATAAATTAATATATTATACCCTCTTGAAAGCCTTTTCACAATGTATGTTATTTTTATTTGTTTACCCATTATCATCTTAAAACCCAATACAAGATTTTTAAACAACTTTAATCATTTTTTCTGTATGATTTATGATATGACGTACTCTGGTATTTATCACATAGCAGATATACTAGCTGATACTTGCCAACAAACCACAGCTGAAAACTATTTGTGAAATTCCTTGATTTTGCTACCGGTGATAATTTACGAATGTCATCCCTCTTCCATTGGATCAGATAACTTATTATTAGACATGAATTAAATAAATTATTTAATGCAAACTTAAAATAGCATAAACATTACTATATCGTTATATACTGCAATTACTTTTCAAAATATGAACTCTTAATTTACTGTTTTTACAACTGCTTCTTCTTATGATTGACTGTATTTAAAGGGACATGTCCAGCAATTTACCATTGTATACTGCATATCAATTTTACTGGCTTATTCGCTATCAAATGAAAAATTATTGATAATTTAAAGAATAAACATATATTCAATATGTTTTAGGCACTTACTAGAAACTGTACGCTTTAAGTAAATGGCTATCATACAACAACATCTCTCTATATACAGAGAAATGTTAACGCATTTAAATGGTGTACTTAGAATTTCTAAAGACACCTTTCCATCGGGTAATAATACAAATATGTTTGGAAGCATGAGTTAAGAGACAATTATCTTGAGTCTTTGTCCAATGATAAAACTACAGAATTATTAAACTGCCTGACTAACGATATTTTATTAAGTTCTACCAAAGGTGAAATTGATAATTGTGTATTAAAACTAGAATCTGTTTTTAGTAAGATTGCATCTCCGTTTGCAAAAAAAGTAAACGTAGGAAATGTACCGCTAGAGAAAGCCCGTGAGTTCAGTCAACCATGGTATAACGAAGAATGTTATGACAAGCAACACTTATTTAAAAAATGTTTGAATAAATACAGAAACTGCAAAAGTGATGAAAATAGAGTAAATATGGTTAAAACGAGATCAGAGTATAATTATTTTTTACGATAGTGTAGATATAATTTTGACAAAGAAAAAACAAATACGTTATTGAATGTTAGATACAAAAACGCATGTTTATATTGGAATTTGTTGAAAGAGTCTTCCGGTGTAAAACAATCAAATATACCATTGTCTACTTTTGAACAGTATTTTAGAGCAGTAAATAACCCACAGGATAAATTTTTCTCGCCGGATGAAGATAGTTTGCATTTTGTAGATCGGTATGAACAAAATGAGTTCAAAATTATGTTTCAAGAATTGAATATTCAAATTTCTAATGATGATATTTATAAGGCAATAAAAGAATTGAAAAACACTACTAAGTTGTTTTGGTAAATTGTTCACCCGTATCCTTAACAACAGACTAAAATTATGGGCAGAAAATTACAATGTGTACATTGAGGTTCAAGCAGGTTTCAGGTCAAAGATGAGTACGGTTATATTTGTTCTGCATGGTTTGATTACTCATTTTCTTAATCAAGGGAAGCAACTTTACACTCTGTTCGTTGACTACACAAAGGCTTTTGATTATGTTGTTAGAGACAGTTTATGGTATAAATTAAGACAATTAGGCTTGAGAGGAAACATTTTAGACATTGTGAAATCAATTTACGAGTCAGTCAAGTCAAGGATTAAATATTGTAATAAAGTAAATGAAGAATACTCTTGTATACTCGGGGTTAGACAAGGGGAGTGCTTATCCTCCCTTTTTGTTTTCTGTGTTCATTAATGATTAAGAGGACGTTTTTATTAAAGATAATGCAAGCGGTATCGATGTCAATATTTTTAAGATATTCTTATTACTGTATTTGTTCTGCATGGTTTGATAAAGTTGTGATGGCAAATTCAGCTCAAGAATTACAAAATAATATTGATCTGTTACATAATTATTGCAACACTTGGAAGCTTAAAGTTAATGTTAATGAGACGAAAATAAGGATTTTCAAAAAAGGTGGCCTCAATCGAGAGATTTAGTGTTTTTGGATGACGGTGAACCAATTGAAATCATAGTAACAAAGTTCTGCTATCTTGGTATTGTTTTCACAAGTGGTGGATCTTTGAGTACAGCACAAAATACGTTGTCCGGTCAAGCACAAAAGGCGATTTTTAAGCTCAATAAATATTTACATATATTTACATTTATACCATCTAAACATATACTTGATTTATTTGATAAACTAGTAGCGCTTATTTTAAATTACTGCAGTGAAGTATGTGGTTTTTTAAAATGATTTATCAATAGAGAGAGTGCACATGCAATTTTGTAAAAAACTTTTAGGTGTAAAAAATCTACACAGAATGATTTTATATATGGAGAAATAGGACGTGTTTCTTTTAAAACGATTCACATGTTAAACATTATAAAATATTGGTTGAAAATAATAAACCTCAACCATAGTAAATACCTTTATATTGTGTATAATGTATTGAAAAAAACGATTCAGAACAACATCAAGGGATACGCAATTGGTGTTCCTCGCTCAAAGACTTACTTTGTTCACTAGGATTCTTTTTTTTTTATGCATGGTTTAATCAAGGAGTTGGGAATACTGAATTATTTTTGTATATGGTAAAACAACGGCTTCACGACCAATTTATTCAAAACTGGAATTCAAGACTAAACAATTCAACAAGGGCATTATTTTATAGAAATATTTCGTCATTTCGTTTCCAACCTTATCTTGATTGTTTTAACATTAATAGATTTTGTCAGTCATTTACACGATTAAGAGTATCTTCTCATAAGTTGCAAATTGAGGCTGAAAGATGAAATAGACCCCAAAGGTTAGAATTAGAAGAAAGGCTATGTCCAGTTTGTCAAGTGCTAGAAGATGAATATCATTTCGTATTAGAATGTCAAATTTACAGAGAATAAAGGAAAATACATATCCCAAAGAAATATTGGATAAGACCAAGTATGTTTAAATTGACAGAACTTTTAAACACAGAAAATAAAAAAAAAATTTAATAGAAATTCAAGAATTTTTTTATTTTATGCTTTTGAACTTGGGGACAAAATTATTTGTACATAGCTTATGTGAACGCCTACACGAACATAAATACTTAGATATTCAGTATAAAATTGATTTTGCAAGCTACATACATAAAGGCATACAAAGTACTTTTATTATATATTATTTTATGATTATTTGTTCATACATTGCTTGTTTGGTTTTTGTTTTGAAAGCATGAAGGTTTTTTTTTTTTTTTTTTTTTTTTTTTTTTTTTTTTTTTTTATGTGCATTTGTGCATGTTCGTTAGTATGTATACACAGTATAACACAGTATATATATATATATTTATGTGTTCCTGGACCTTTCCATGTTTTCTTAACAAGTTACAACATTTGTTTTGTTACTTAACAATCTCTGTTTTTCAGGTTGAAGTGCCAAAGTTATTTATTATCTATCAATGTAATACTATTGCTAATTGTGTAAACTACTGTTCGCCAATATCTTATTATCATGCTTATGCTATCATCATGAGCTAATTAGCTCAAATGGTTTAAATAAATCTGTCTGTCTGTCTGTCTGTCATGCTTTTAAAGAAAATGGAATACTCTCGATTTAAGGGTATGCCTCTTTAATTTGTCATTTGTTTTATTTAGTTTCAAATAAATACCAACAGATCAATATGCTTTATTCAAAACCCATCTGCGCATGTTTGTATCATTCATTTTTAAATATCTTGCTTGGCAACAATTTCAACACAGGGAAGTGGTTATTTACATTGCGGTAAAGTTTTCATGATTTCTGATAAGAAAACGTCAGTATTTAAATATATTTTATAAGTAATAAAGCCTATTTTTTTCAGATTAATATCAACATACTTTTAACAAATGATAGCTAAAGTTATATTTTTTCTTTAAACCATTTCAGAGATTTTATGCTTAAACCGTTTTTAATGAATTTAACTCAAGGTCAATCTGAGGATTTAGAGAGAGGAAACATGTATTTCTAAGTGGTTACTGTAAGTAGTCGACGAAAGTATAAACAAAAGAAAGAAAAAAAACTGTTGTTAGTATTTCTCTTTAATTTAAGTGAAAACAATTTTTCTTATAAAATGCAAAAGTAATAATTGATTTAATTTCAGATTTCAAACGACGGGTAGCATAAAATGAAGAATCACTGCGTATTTATGATCATTTTGATGTGCCATATGGTTTATCAATGTAACATCTTTTTAGGTGAGAGGTACGAACAACTATAGTTAACAATATACAATACGGTATTTCAGCATTTTGGTATGGAAACTACTTTTTTTCAAGCATGAATCGGTCAATATAATCCCGATTTGCTCGCATGCTGTTTGAGGTCAAAGCTTTTTATTTCTATTTGAATAATACTAAATCAATACATGCCAATATTTTTTGCGTATAAAATGCGATCTTCAGTATAAATACACTAGACAATTGTTTTGATCAGATCATTCGCGTCGAACACATGATGTAAACGGTAAACAAGCATATTACCACTTGAGGCCGGAAACCAGACTAGCAAATTTACTACGTTTCCGGTTCTTGTCGGATTGAAACTGTGTCTGTTTTCAGTCAGCGAAGTCAAGGAGAAATGATGATGTTAGGTGAGTTTATTTGATGTTATTTTAATATTGTAAATATTATATAATTTGATCTTCTTTGGAAGAGTATGAAAAACAAATCAAATGTTAAAAAAATCAACATTGTCTGACAAGTTCTGTTTACAACGAATTTGGTCTAGTTTGTTTACATTACAAAATACCATAAGTTACACAGTAGATTGTTGGACAGAACCCCACACGGACAAATACACACTATTATTTTACATTGATTTTTACAGAGCGAACAAAACCCCACACATAAATTATATAGACAAGGCTAACAGACAGTTCACCCCAAGATACTTCACCCCAGTAGTTTTTCCAGCACTTTCAGACACTTCATCCGCTTTTTTATGACAAAGATAGTTCACCCCGCCCCATGTTTTGTTACTTTTAGCCATTTAAAACAAAGGTAAAACTAACTTTACTTTGTCCCATATTCAGTTATAACAATTGTAGAATGTTGAGTATTATTACTATTCATGTGCACTAATGAATATGTTAAAGACTTAAAATGTATGCATTGTATAAATGTTTTGTTGATATTAACTAATAATTTCATTTTTTTTGTTTAATCTGCACTGATTGCGAAGAAAGATTGTCAAAATATAATTACATGTAACTGTTGAATATCAATTCCTTTGAAATGTTTAAATTTAGTTTCCCTTTTTGGTCAATGTTATTTAAAATATCAGAATACATGTAATTAACTGTTTTACTCAATACAGTAAATGTAATCCCTTTCACACTTTCTTTCATCTCTAATTCACAAGACGCTATTTTTAGGGTTGCTCCGCCCACCGCTCACGTGACGTCATGTATTTATTTCCGTGAACAAACAAAATGTCTTCCGCGGCAAATTTAATGTCACTGCCAGGCGATTTTGGCGAGCATTTTCTGCCAAACAAGCCATCCCTTAGACAGTGCATCCAAAGACGACGATATGCTAGGGAGTGCTATATTGATAACATAGATATTTTTAACGAAAATAACATGATAAGTGTAAAATCCAGAATTTTCCACAGCCAGAAGAAAGGTGAATCGCCGCATAAAACGACGATTTTGATTGACGAAACATCAGTTACCGATGCTTTCTGCACATGTAAAGCTGGGTAACTGCTAAAGATGATATTTCTGTGTTGTATGTTTTGCTAGCCGTTCTTCTTAATTTTTGCTAGGAAAAAAGACGTTTATTTTTAAACATTACAGTACGCATGCGATTCGTACTCAAACGTTGTCGACCAATAACAACACCACCTCCCCGTTTTAAGTACGCTACGTAATATACCGCACATTGCCCTACGCTTTCAACCACGTTAACTCTTATATATTATAAATAGTTGTACATTCTTTTATTTGACTAAGCTCAGCGAGACAACAATGTTTTAGTATTATAAACTTCAACAGGTTATTTTTTTTCCTCTGTATAGTTATCATATGGGAAAAGGGATAACATGTATTTTAACATATGCCCATATCCACCTGTCATGAATACAGTGTAGTCCGCTATGCTAGAATACAGTTTAAGAACAACTAATGGACCTCTGAAAGCTTAAAACTACACTACAAAGTCCTACAGTTTTTTTTATATGTACATGTGTTGACGCCTTCATACTGTTTCATGAAATACACTTGTTTCCTAGGGCTTCCGGAGAATGTGCACATGTAATGTGTGTGGTCATTAAGCTGACAGACTGGTTCCTGGAAGGACTGACGGAAGTTCCCAGTCAACCCTCATGTACATCAGTGCCACAGTCCTGGGACAAACCAAGGGGGAAAAAGATTCAACCACAGCCTGTCTCCACTATGGTAATCAGTCGATCGCCAAATGACAACAGGAAGAAAAAACCTTACACTGCAGAATTTAGAGACAACAGGTGTAGTAAACATAAGTAACAAAATAAATTTAAGCATTTTATCATTTTAACGCATATTACTTCAGTATCAAACATAATAAATTATAGTTCAAATGATAACACTGAGCTTGCAGGTATAAAATAATAGAAGCATACAAACTGTCATGTTTGAAGCATCCTATAAAGTTAATGGTAAAATGCTCATGTAAGCATTTTCATTCATCGATTTAATACATAATAATTGTAAGGTACATGTGTATTTGGTTCAAATAAAGCACACACTTTCAATAGTTAAGCAAGAATATACATTGGTTTCATGTATAAAAGTAACATTTAAGTCATAAATCATTTGGCTACAGCATGAAAATACTGTCAAAATGCACATGTGGTAAAGGCTCTATCCTTAACTGTTCTTAATATGTAAATTATATTTTTAACTTCAGGTAGGTTCAGTAACTGGACACAGACATAAGCTGCACTGTCAGCCATAAAGGGAACACCACTGGGTTACCTGGCATGCCAAACATTTATGACAGTCAACACTGCTGCTGGTTCACAGAATGTTTGGTCTGCTCTTGAGCTTCAGGTATTAAACATAAAATTGTTACTAGTATGTTCTATAATTGAAAATTATATCAGTAAAATTTTAACCTGATTCATATGAAAAAGAATATTGAATTTTAAAAGACAATATATGAAATGCATCATTCCTACAAAATCATTTGAAAGCAAATCATTACCAATTGTTTTTCAAATACATGTTTGTTAATGTATTATTCCAAATCAATTGATTTGAAAACATCGTCACTTTAATGTAAAATAATGTCTGGCATTCAAAACAGTTAATCTTGAATAAGAAATGGCATAAAACCAGTCAAAAAAACAACAGTTATTAAACCATATTTGATTAACTAAAGGAAAAAGACTAAGCTCAAAGCGATTGTCAACAATTTTGAATTTTTTGACCCTTTAAATTGCTCTTTCCACAGGTACTGTGTGTCGAGCTATTTTTAATCCCCTTCCGCAAAGCGGGGATTATAGGAATGGCCTCCGTCCGTCCGTCCGTCCGTCTGTCAGTCCGTCAGTAACACTTTCGTGTCCGCTCTATAACTTTCAAACTGCAGAAAACTTTTTGAACTACCTTGGCACAAGTGATCACCATTATGAGACAATGTGCAGAACGCAATCATTGGGTTGCTATCCCGAAGGTCAAGGTCACACTTAAAGGTCAAGTGTTAAAAAGTCTACATTTCGTGTCTGCTCCATAACTTTTAAACCCCTGAATTTTTTTTAATAACTTGCCACAAGTGATCACAATTATAAGACGATGTCCAGAACGCAATAATTGGGTTGCTACCCACAAGGTCAAGGTCACAGTTAAAGGTCAAATATCCACATTTCACGTCTGCTATATAATTTACTAACTTGGCTTACGAAAAGTTTTTTAATTACTTTGCAATAATTGATTACCACTTTGACACGATGTGAAGAACCCAACATCCAGGTTGCTATCCCATAGGTCAAGGTTAAATGTTCCCCATAACTTTTTGACTTTATGGAAGATTTTAAATAACTTGGCACAAATAATTACTATCATGAGAATATGTGCTTATAATATGCATGGCACAGCCTCAAGGTCATGGTTGGTTAAAGGTCAAGAAGTACACATTCATGTCCGCTGCGGAAGGGGATTTCGCTGTCCCTCAGACTGCCTTGTCATTGTTTATTTAACATCATTTGTAGACAACTGACCACAACCAGGTGCAAAAGGTGGAATATACATTTTCAAACCTAACTTTTCTACTTATTCTTTTACCAGTACACCTTTATCTACCATGATACCATCTCCAGGTTTTGAATTTTCACAATCAAGTAAATTTCTTAACACATTCAACAATCCAATTTTATTTGTAATCTCTTTCAGAAATTGACCCAGAAAACAACATTGATATAAAAGTAAATGAACCTCTACGATCAATTCTATCTAATCCTTTTAAAGAAGTACACGATTTATAATCGGAATAATACTGACTCTGAGATATTAAAGAACTGGGTTTTTCAATTTTCAGTTCTGTTCCATCTAAAGTTAATGTAACAGTAGGAAAATCTTCTTTAAATTTTGTTGGCATATTGTGTATGATTACATCTCTTTCGGGCCATATTGGGACTGAGCCAAATCTGTAAAGCATATAATTAATCCATTCACGAAATAATGATCCAGCATCTTCAGGTGATATATTAAAAAGCATTGCTATGAGTTTGAACTGCAGATCTAATCTCAACTTCATAAAATCTAAGAGTAACTGATCGTTAAGTTCAATGTCAAGAGCACTTTTTCTTCCAGTCAAATGGACATTCAGTGTGGTTTGGAACTAAAAAGTGAAAAATACACATGAACTGAGAATAAACAAATCCAGTGAAGTACTTGAAATTGTCACGTATTGGACATGGGTAGGGTTTGAGGTCACTGGGTCAAGGTCAAAGTCACCATAATTTATAATAGATATTTTTACCTTCTGTCATAGAGCCTTTATTTATTGACTGATATTTTACATATTTGGTTTGTAGGCACTTACATATTTTCAATTAAAAAATGAAATACTGCTTAACAGCAAACCTACAGCCAAAGTAATCAGGTGAGCGATCCAGGGCCATCATGGCCCTCTTGTAATCCGATTTTCCTAATATTTGGTCAGAATTTTGTCTCTATGGTATCTAGGTTGGGATTGTATATGGGTTGTTTGGGGTCAAAAACTAGGTCACAGGGTCAAATCTTAGAAAAACCTTGTGTATGCGATAGAAGCTGTATTTTTAATCCGACTTCCTAATATTTGGTCAGAATGTCTGTCTTTATGGTATCTAGGCTGGGATTGTGTATGGGTCATCTGGTGTCAAAAACTAGGTCATGGTGCCAAATCATAGAAAAGCCTTGTGTATGCAATAGAAGCTGTCTTTTCCATTGGAATTTCCTAATATTTTGTCAGAATGTTTGACTTGATGAGATCTAGGTTGAGATTGCATATGGGTCATCTGGGGTCAAAAACTAGGTCACAGGGTCAAATCTTAGAAAAACCTTGTGTATGCGATAGAGGCTGTATTTTTCATTGGATCTTTATGAAACTTGGTCAGAATCTTTGTCTTGATAAAATCTAGGTTGAGGTTGTATATGGATTATCTGGGGTCAAAAACAAGGTCACGGGGTCAAATCTTAGAAAAAGCTTTTGTATGCGATAGAAGCTGTATTTTTCTTATGATATTCCTAATTATTGGTCAGAATGTTTGTCTTGATAAAATCTAGGACGGGATTGTATATGGGTCATCCAGGGTCAAAAAAATAGGTCACAGGGCCTATTCTTGGAAGACCGTCTGTTCAGCTACAACAATGAAACATTAGATAATTTTGCATGCAGATTAACTCTTTCCCACAGAGATACGACTTTCTACGCCTTTATCTATTACCACATAGATACGCCAATATACGCCAATATCGATTCCCCCATAGATACGCCTTTCTACGCTTGTTCCTTATCTACATAGGTACGCTTTTCTACGCCTCTACTTTTAATCAAAGAATAATAAGTCAAAATATTTGTAAATCTTTATGAATCCTCGATAAATGCAAACAACAATCATCCTTTTCCATGTTAACCTAAAAAAAAAGATGGGTGTTACTATTTAAAGATTTTCCAAAAATGGGAACTGAAAGTAGTGAGTGTCAGTACCGCGATTTTCAGAAAAGCATGTAATATTAGGTTATGTATAAGTCAAATTATTCGTAAAACTTTATAAATCCGTGATAAATACTAACAACAATAATTCTTTTCCAGGTTAACCCATAAAATTGGATGTTACTATTTAAAGATTTTCTGAAAATGAGAATTGAAAGAAGTGAGTGTCAGTATCGCTATTTTTAGAAAAGTATGTTAATATTAGGTCATTTTGTGTAGAAAATGGCAGATAAAAAGTCTGGATTTTTATTGAAAATTATTCAAGCTTGATGTAAAAGGCCAACTCCTAAAATTAACTACCAAATAAAAAACAAGATCGGATATATCACGTGTGAAGATCATAGGTCACGAGAAGGGTGCATGAATGACTGCTGTGTTTATTCAAGCCAGCTGTCAAAACAACAAGGCACCATAAAGTAGGGACGCATCCAGTGTGATCAAAGTAAGTAAATGGAAATGATTATGTAATTCACCCCATAAAGGTCAACAACAAAACATGAAAAAGTTGAAGCCCTAAATTTGCAATTTACAAGATACTGACCCAATCTGCATTGCATAAAACACAACATGTATCCTTCATCAGATTTGTAAATCTTTTCACTTTCAGATCACTTAATTACTCAAAATTTATACTTGCAAACAGTTTTCCAAATATATTGTTTTTCCTTTTTCCTCTGACAAATGTCATATATAAAAATAATTAAAAAAAACACCAAAAAAACAAGAAAGTGAAAGTTTTAGTGTAATTTGTTTATCTTAGAGTAATTTTCACATGAATAATTAACTTGATGTAAAACATGAACATTTGCTTTTTTTGTTATGATTTTGATAACTTTTCATTAAATAATACATTTCTGTAGATACCTTTTAGCTATGTTTTCATTATTTCCTTCGTTTTATATCTAATAGGAAATATATTTTCATCAAAATAAAAATTTCTCTCATAAATTTGGTGATTGTCATTTTTATCAACACTTTTTTAATTGACATATTTCTCTCCCAGTAACAAAAATTATACCATCAGAAAGAATATTCATTCCTGAAAAAATTAAATTTAAAACAACAAGAATTCATACTGAAAATTTGGTTTGAAGTAAGTAGGTGTAAAATTATCAAAATTTATCAAAAACCTGTATGTGTACAGTGTAGTGGTATTGATCTCTTATCTATGTGCCTGCTGTTATCAGTTTACTGATACGCCTATGCAGTACAGTGACAATATACAGGATTTTTGTATGTGGGAAAGAGTTAAATCTTTGACCGTGGATGATCTTGGCCTTGACCTACTTACTTACATCTTGATTTTTGATGTTTCTGTGCAATGATTCTCAGGTGAGCGATATAGGGCCATCTTGGCCCTCTTGTTTGGAAATATTGATCTGTTTCTTAAGGTCTTGGTTCTCTTGCCGTAGATCTTCGTTCTTTAAAATCTCTTGAGCCAGTCGCTTCTGTAATTCTTCTTTTTCGCTTCTCCACTTCTCCTCACTTTCCCTATTGGCAGCTGCAAGGGCCAGAAGATCTACTGGTGATGTGCCTGAAAAATAAATTGAAGATATTAAATTTATTTGTTATTTTAGCTACAAAAATATGTTTCAGGTTCCATTAATCCAGCCGGTTTTGTGTCGAACTGCTGGAACAACTCCCTGCGGTGACATCAACTTCCGTAAGAGGCCTGCAATAGGAAATCTTAAAATTGTTAAAGATTATTGGCCTGAATTTCAGGACATCACTATTTCTTATCAAGATACTGTACAACTGGAGATAAATTCAAGAGGTCAAACTAGCTCTGATAAATGGTTTAAAGAAAAACGAATTACTGCATCTCACTTTGGTAGAATAATGTTAAGAAAAAGTCCAATTTCTGAAAAATTTGCTAAAAGTTTAACAAATAAAAACTGATTTACCTCTGCTTCAACTTCATACGGAATTGCAAATGAGAAAAAATGCTTTTTAATTATATAAGGCAAAAACTCAAAACCATGTTCATAATTGTTGTTTAATAGTCAATCCAAAATTCCCGTGCATTGGTGCAACACCAGATGGAAAAGTGTGCGACCATGGTGGAGGGACATGACCCTAAAAGAGGCGTTTAGACCTGATAGTGGCTTAAAGTATTTCTTTTTAGAAAATACTGATGACTACATTTCTCTAAAAAACACATCAGTACTGGTTCCAAATTCAAGGACAACTTTCAGGTGCAAATTTTGTGATCTTGTCACATACACAAGAGGAGATTTTTCACGTGTACGAATATTTCAAGATATTGACACAATGGAAGAAATTCTTTCAAAGATGTGTTCTGTGTATTGTAAACTTTTTCAAACGACATCTACAGTGATCACCTGTTAACGTTTACCCTTCTTGCACCCGACACTTAAAGTTGTCCCGGTTTTCTCAGTTGGTAGAGTACAGGACTGCGAATACAAGGGTCATGGGTTTGAGCCCCAACGGCATAAAATCAAACAAACAAGCTTGTAAATAATAAAACAGTAAGAATTCATATTATTCTTACCTCGGCCGTTGATTTCAGCTGAACAAGCCATCATTTCTTCTGTTCCATACTGGCCGAGGGAATCATTACTGCAGACCATTTCATTCTCCTTGTTGTTCTCTTGTTTTATCAATAATAATTTATTTTACTGTAATCTGTATTTATAAACAAGATATGAGCTACATTATTTCAACAGCTACAACCAAAGACACTACTAAACACGTAGCTCAAAATATAATGTTAAAATTTTATCATATGAACATGCATTTATAAAATTCCATTAACAAAAACATTTCTAATTTGTTCCTTTTTGTACACTGATAAATGGAGTGATCTAGTTATTACCTATTAACTTTTATATTACGCAAAATAGAACCGAAAGTAATTTCTGTGGTTTACATGTTAATAATTTTGATTTTCATGCTGCCATCAGTCTTATCTAAAAAGTAATGTAATACTTTAAAATGAAAACTGAAAGGCATTTAATTGGTTCACATATTATTGATTTTGATTTTCATGTTTAATGCACATTGCATTCATCAACAGCTTCTCTTTAGGTAAACAATGACCTCTGAGACACCAGAGATCAGCAAGTCCATTTATATAGGGATAGCAATTCAAACCTTTGTCGAAAGATTATAACAGGCCAGTAAAGACACTGCGCTGTAGACAATGGTAGATATGAGTGTAGCTTAAGTTATACTTGTTTTGAATTGAATAGTCTAAAGGTTAATTAATCAGCTTTACCTATATTAGGGAAACTCCATTTATTTGAACTAGAGTCGTGTATCAGTGCGTAATGTTTTCTATACATGTTAATAATAAATAGTTATGTATTGTTATGCTTTATTTACAATATTCCTAAATATTATCGAACATACAAAAATAAATGTACAAAACATACCCTGGAGTTGTTTCACAGAGAGGACGTCTCTTCTTGGGAGGCTCTGATAATGGTCGTCTCTGTAAAGGTCGTCGAATGGGGGTCTCTTTTTTCACACTGTACGGATCAGCAGTCACTGGATCAGGAAATTTTTCTGTTGGTTTTCCTTCAGGAAAAGGCTACAAATTGAAATTACATGTAGATACATAGCCGTCATTAACCAAAATGAATATAGGTAGTTACTTAAAATTGTTGTGGCAAAACAACAGCAGGAATCATAAAAAATATTATATTACTGAATATATTCTGCATTAACTGTGTTAAGTACAATGACGTTACTGTCAGTGACTTGTTTACAGGGCAAAATGTTTATTCACTGTTTATGCTAGCTGTTATTTAAATATCCCCAGCTGACTATGTGTATGCCCAATTTACCATACATTATTCATGGTAAACCAGATAAAATAGTCAGTGATTGTACATAGTACTACATACATGTACGTTACATTTGTAAAGAAACTACAGACACATGTACATATAGTACATGTACTTAATAATATGTAGACAGGTTAGACACTAAGTAAACATCAATAGCACATATTCACAGACTAAATGTAAATTATTGTAAATTCGAATGCATTGGTGGACGATACTAATCACTGACTTTTAATCTTTAAAAAAAAGACACATACAACTCAGAGACCCCGTATTTTCGTTGGAATGGACAGGTGAGAATTTCCAATGTCACTTAACGCTTACTCCCCTTGATCACTGCATGTCATATACGTCGTAACCTTCGTCTGCGCATTTAACAGTAAACTAGGATTCCCTTACTTTAAGTATGCTGGTAAATAAAAGTACAATCGGTGCAATTGTTTGAAATATTGAAATGATCACGCCAAGTATTTAGAATTATTTTCCTCCTGTACGTAATCAAATGCGCCATTTAAATTCGACCTTGGACATGGTAAACAGGAAGTCAAACAGTATTTTAACAGTTCGTAAAACTCAAAAGCAATCGATTTTGACACGAAGGCAACTCGAATAACTTAAAAGTACATGTAACATACTTTTGAGCAGATGTACAAGTTATAGTTCCCATCAACGATCTCGATATTTAGCTGTTCATGCGATCTTCCACAAGCTTTTATCCACCGTTTGCACTTTTCTAGTTGTCGTTTTGGCTTTGGAAAATGGCAAGGAATTAACTCCGACCGTTATTCGTTCAGGGTACCGGCTATCAGAATCGCACAAGCCCCATTAGCAACGCTTAACCATAATTTACGTCTATTATTTGTTTATAAAATATCACACTGGCATTAATGTTTAACGCTGTGCATTTTAAAAAGGGATTGTTCATTCAATCCCATTTAAAATGCTTATTTTTGCATTTTTAGCCTATGAAAATGCATTAAAATTTTTATGTTTGAGACTGATGAGGCAAAAAATGTGACAAAAACAACAACAAATGACTTGTTCAGATTGTGTAATTTACAATAAATATACAAAAAAAGTGAGTTTATATTTCATTTGACAAAGCTAATAAATAAAATAAATATATATATATCATAACAATATGTTACAAGAAACTATTGAAACTACCAGTAGCTGAATTGTTATGCTGGCATAACAAATTTTCAACAAAATTGCTCCTCTATTCCATAAGACTAAAATCTGTCATTAATCAAAGAAAATTTATATGAAAGAACAAATTGAATTTTAAGAAATCTTGAAAAAAAAAACTGAAATGTTATGCCGGCTAACAAATTTTACGAAATGTCTATTTAAACAAAAAATCTGAATTGTTATGCCAGCTTAATAATTAAAAAATGTGTTTGTTTTTACAAAAGTCTTGAAATGAGAAACTTTGTTATGCCGGCTAACAAATTTTATGAATTGTCAATTTTTAAGAAATCTTGAAAAAAAAAAAACCTGAAATGTTATGCCGGCTAACAAATTTTACGAAATGTCCATTTTTAAGAAATCTTGAAAAAAAAAAAAAACCTGAAATGTTATGCCGGCTAACAAATTTTACGAAAGGTCCATTTTCAAGAAGTCTTAAAACGAAAAAAAACTGAAATGTTATGCCGGCTAACAAATTTTATGAAAGGTCCATTTTTAAGAAATCTTGAAAAAAAAAACTGAAATGTTATGCCGGCTAACAAATTTTACGAAAGGTCCATTTTCAAGAAGTCTTAAAACGAAGAAAAAAAAAGAAAAAAAAAACCTGAAATGTTATGCCGGCTAACAAATTTTACGAAAGGTCCATTTTCAAGAAGTCTTAAAACGAAAAAAAACTGAAATGTTATGCCGGCTAACAAATTTTACGAAAGGTCCATTTTTAAGAAATCTTGAAAAAAAAACCTGAAATGTTATGCCGGCTAACAAATTTTACGAAAGGTCCATTTTCAAGAAGTCTTAAAACGAAGAAAAAAAAAGAAAAAAAAACCTGAAATGTTATGCCGGCTAACAAATTTTACGAAAGGTCCATTTTCAAGAAGTCTTAAAACGAAAAAAAACTGAAATGTTATGCCGGCTAACAAATTTTATGAAAGGTCCATTTTTAAGAAATCTTGAAAAAAAAACAACCTGAAATGTTATGCCGGCTAACTAATTTTACGAAAGGTCCATTTTTAAGAAATCTTGAAAAAAAACAACCTGAAATGTTATGCCGGCTAACAAATTTTATGAAATGTCCATTTTTAAGAAATCTTGAAAAAAAAACAACCTGAAATGTTATGCCGGCTAACAAATTTTACGAAAGGTCCATTTTTAAGAAATCTTGAACAAAAAAAAACCTGAAATGTTATGCCGGCTAACAAATTTTACGAAAGGTCCATTTTCAAGAAGTCTTAAAATGAAAAACTCTAATTGTTATGTTAACAATATTCTTGAAAATGAGAAATTTTGTTATGCCGACTAGCAAATTTTACGAAATGTCTATTCTAACGAAAAATCTGAATTATTATAGGGGCTTAATAATTAAAAAATGTGTTTGTTTTTACAAAAGTCTGGAAATGAGAAACTATATTGTTATGCCGGCATAACATTTTTACGAAGGTTAATTTTCAAGGAATTTTGAAAGAAAAACCTGAATTGTTCTGCTGGCATAACAATATTTAAAGTAAAATGTCTTTTTTTTAACAATATTCTTGAAAATGAGAAACTTTGTTATGCCGGCTAACAAATTTAACAAATTGTCCATTTTTAAGAAATCTTGAAAAAAAAAACTTGAAATGTTATGCCGGCTAACAAATTTTACGAAAAGTCCATTTTCAAGAAGTCTTAAACGAAAAACATGAATTGTTATGCCGGCTTAACAATAATTGAAAAATATGTCTTTTTTTACAAAAGTCTTGAAATTAGAAACTTTATTGTTATGCCGGCTTAACATTTTTTACGAAAGGTCCATTTTCAAGAAATCTTGAAAGAAAAAAACTGAATTGTTATGCCGGCATAACAAAAAATTTAATTAAAAATGTCTCTGTTTTTTACAATAGTCTTGAAATCAGAACTGTTTTGTTATGCCGGCATCATAACATCATGCCGGCATCATAACAATATTTAAAGTAAAAAGGTCTTCTTTTATACAATATTATTGAAATGAGAAACTGTATTGTTATGCTGGCATAACAAATTTAGAGAACAGCAAAGCTTGCATTAACATTTCAAAAGTCTTAAAAACCAGAACCTGAAATGTTAATATGCACCACAAAACAAATAAATCATTTCTATTTTTATCAAATTTACCATAAATTTTTAATGTAGATCACCTATAATTATTTGTTGTTTCTTTTATAAGAAATATAAACAAAGGGCTTATGAGAAATAATTAGGTATTATATCACTTTTCCTAATTTAATTATTCATATGTTAAATTATATCTCATTGCTAAATGATGGTATCTCTTTCGAACAACTCTGTTGCAATGACTTTTGATTGGTCTTGCTTTAAAAATTGGAAACTCATATTTATTATAAAAATACATGCATTATTTCTTTAATCCATTCCTTGTCCCTATGCTAACTGAAATTTTTGGTACTTTGAAATTGAATATTTGGTATCATTTTAATTAATATTTTGGATTTCATTTATTAATTATTATAAGTAAATAATCATCAAACTGATAAAAGTAACATTCCCTAACAAAACAAATTATTTCGAATAGATATGAGAAAAAGATCAACAAACATACTTTATGTTGTCAAAATTCAAAATAAGGGGTTTAAGTGTCTCAAAAAAATAGGGGTCTAAGTGTCTTCAAGGGGTCAAAGTGTCACCTTCAATTTAAGATTTAAAGGGGTCTAGGTGACAAGGGGTCTAAATGTCTGACATTCAAATAAATCTACCTATCTATCAAATACAGTTTTAACTGCAGGTCTGAAGTCAATCAGAGTCAATAAAATGTGAGGCAATCCTCAAAAATACAAAGGCAGAACTTCAGTTCATGAATTTGATCACAAACAAAACTTATTTTATTTAATTATTTCTTTAAAAGTTGTAGATCCAGATAAATTAATTAAATTCTGAAAGAAATTTTTGATCATATCAAATCAGTTTTCAATGTCTTTACTCTATTTCCTGCCTAATATTGTCATTATTGACTTTAAGTTTTGTCAGTTATAAGTTGAAGTATTATCAACCACAATTAATTTCAAAAAAAATCTCCACTATATATTTTATTTTGGCTTTTTAAGTTAATTATTGATAGAATTTCAGGCTCCTGTGTTTAAACAAAGTTTCGGTGACAAGTACAAGTTTGAAAATTCGATCTGCTGATAATAATCATAAATGAATCAACATAAACAGATAAAATGTATGAAGTTTACTTACCAAAGTTCCAGTAAACACCATCAAAACTTTCAACATAGTTTCAGACGTCATGATTACACGGGTAGCTGTAGTTCTAAGTGACAGTAGACCCTATAAGTGTTAATACTAATGAAACGGAAATGGACGATTCCATTCACTACACGGCATTACGAATTTGTGCATCTCATTGTTATACCTCGGTGATTAAGATTTTATTTGAAAATTAAGAAAAGTTATTGAATATATATACTATTTAACTTTTTATACTGAATAATAATCGTTACACTTCAATATAACTCAAGAGATTGCATTTTGAAATTTCGGAACATCCACGGTGAATAATGAAATAATCCACAGTCGGTGTAGCACCCTCTCAGATACGTCACATAGCGCGCGACTTTCAACGACATTAGAAGTAAATCTGTGTTGAAAAAACAAGACAAAAATGGCGTTGTGGTACTTTGAACTTGTCGAAAAGAAGCTTCACGTTCGAGTAGATAAAGAAGATCGTGGGGAGGTGGTAGCTCTAAGAGCTGGAAAAAGGTTATCCTTTGTAGAGGTAAGAGAATTTATCAAGCTATACATTAAAACTTTACATTAGATCCAGCAATATTTTTAAAATACATAATTTTGACCCGGAAATGTAAGTTCATGGAAAAAAGATACCGAGTAAAAAAGTTAAAAATTACTAACTGTAATGCAGTATGTTCCTATCTGTTAAAGTGTTTGCTTACCTTAGAACACTTTCCCTGAACAGCTGACCCAATGTATTGTCTAGATTCACTTAGATATTGACTCGTCTACTTTAGATGTGTCGTCTAAAGATGGCGGTCAGGAATCGTCTGGCCTGGACTAAAACTAGCACCATCCGGTAGGTACCGGAAAACGGGTCATCTCACCACACTCCCCCCGACTTTATGGACTTGGCCCCCTCTCTGGGTCTGTGGCAATCATCTTGTTTAGTCCAATCCTGGGTTTCAAACCAGTACCGGCTGATCCGCCGATGCAGACTATTTACTCCACCGATAGTCTGCAATAGTCCAGGTCATCCTGACAAGTTTTGAACTGACAGGAGACTAGGACTTCAAGGCATCTTGGAGGTGGCATCTCTGACAGGCCAGAGTCATCAGAGACAACTCTGTCCACCACTGCTCAACAGTGACCAGTCTCTCGACTCCCAAGCCATGTGAATAGTTTGACTAATCTTGGCTCTGCTGTCGCTCTTCTGAGACTTGGACCTCCATGCCTTTAGACCATTTTCCGTATAACTTTGGGCGTTTGCCACCGTTTCTCGGAAAGGTCCCTAACCTTAACCTCTCGCCTGATGGCGACCTCGCCAGCAGAAAACTGAGAACTGGTTATACAACACCATTGACTTTTAGCACCATTGTTTTCTGGGTCGAGGGTTGTCACTAACACTCACACCTATGTCACTTGGGTGATTGCTCCATGTGATACCATGCGACCCTTGTGACCTTGGGGTTACCGACGTCCCGATGGATCTGCAACTCCCCTCCAGGTCATCGGCCCTTGTGCGATGATCCCTTATGACTTTTCAGGGTCAAGTTTGATCTTTCGCAGCCCTTGCGATGCCAAGAGAGTTGCCTCATCGGCGTCCCTCGTGAACGAGGCCCAAATCCGGTCAGCCCTTGTGCAAAATCACATCCCCCACAAGGCAGCTCACTCATTCAATTCCAGAGACATATCCACCACACCGTCACGGTACCGGTACCCGTGACAGCGGATGTAAATTGATACGTCCCTGGTCAGCTCAATGTTTCAGGATAATGTTGTACTGAGACAACTTCTCCATCCACCTGGCTAGCTGTCCCTGTGGTCCTTTAAACCGCAATTTAACCAAGTGAGGCTTGAGTGGACAGTCCTCACTGTAAATGGTCGACCCAGCAGATGTCTCTAAAATCTGGCATGACGCAGTTTCGCTAGAAGTTTCTTCTGTGTGAGTCTGGTCAAGAATGGCGTTTGCCCCTTCTTGCACCGACTACAGACGCATGGTTATCTGACTTGAGTTATCAAGTTCCAGATACTTTTCCACCAAGTATTCTCTGCCAGTCTGCTTTCTTTTCTCTAACAGGCGGTAACTGTCAGTAGTACTTACCACACACATCACTGGATTTCTTCCAGCTTCGTGTACTACCCTTTGGACTAATATCTTTAAACCATCAACAGGTCCAATGAAGTAGTCAGGCATAGGGTCACTTGACTTACATCTGACCCTGACCACGGAGTTTGGTGGAACTACCTGTCTCCGTCCTATGACCACCCTGGCTACAACAGGAACACCTTTTTGGCTGCCCATATTCAGTTGGATCAACTGACCCTCAAAGGTCAAGATTTCCTGACCCATTCCAATATGGCTGCCCCCTGTTGAACAAGATATCAAATCCCAGCAGCATTTCTGTTCAATTGGTGCCAGGTACACTCTTTACCTGTACCGCTTCTCACCAATCTTTAACCTAACTGGACCTACAACAAATCCTTTCATGGACATCTGGCGTCCAGCAGTAAGGAGTTTCACCTCCCGTGACTTCTGTGGCTTCCCCCTCAGCCAATTACACAACCTATCCGAAATGATGGTAACCTGAGCCGCTGTATCCACAATGGCCTCCACTGTCTGGTCACCTACCTGTATTTTCATACTAAACTGTGACACAGACTTTAACTGGCACACTGTAACAGCATCTGGCTCCCCATCCCCCCTCATTTCAGGTTGACCCTTAGGCTGCCTGGAAGGACCACCCATTTCATTTGTTGTAGTCCTGCTGCTAATGCATGCCTGTTCTGGTATCTCAGTACTCAAGGCGGGTACTTGGCCCCCAACTTTTTCCTGTACCCATACAGTCTCACCCCTTGCTTGGCAAGAAGAGACTCCACACTGATGACATCTGGCGCTAACTGGAAGGACACCTTTAACTGCTCTCAAATCCGACCTTGGATTCTACTGGAGCAATGGGCAATCCTGCTTGAAGTGGCCTTTTTTCCCACACTCAAAGCAAACACCCACAGTCTTTCTCCTTCCCTGGGATGGATTTGGCCTCTGCCAGCCCTGGCTGTCAGATGTCTTGACCTCCTCATCAAGTTTGAGTACCATCCTATCAAAGCTCTTTTGAAGCTTGTCAATGGCAGCTTCCAAGGAACTGGTCTGAGGAGCAGCTTTGGCTTGTGCCCCTTCAGATGATGTTCCCTGCACCGCACATACCGTAGCGCTGTCATCAGCTGTTTCCTTGCTGGTTCGTTTCTTTGAGCGGCCATACATAGACTGATGCAGATGTTGAAACCATCTAATCTTGTTCATGGCCTGCTCCATGGTTGATGGCTTATCCATAGCAACCGCTAAACCAGCATCTTTATCAGTCAGACCCTCACAGAACTTAATAACTGCCTGTCTATTAGAATAGTACTCAGGTAAGTCTTTAAAAGCTCTTGTAGCAAGGGTCATAACTCTGTCAGCCCAATCATCCAGGGACTCTCCCTGATTCTGAGATAATTGCTGGAAACGCACTTGGGCTGTTTCAGCAAGCTCACGGGCTCCAAATCTGTGCTCTAGCTTTACCAGAAGCTTGCGATAAGAGATTTTCTCTTTTCTTTCCATGATGATTGCATGGAAATCCGCAGCCTTCCCTGTCAAGCACCAGCACAGGCCATCCAAGCACTCGTCCGAGGTCCACTCGCATGCTTTGGCATAACGAAGGAACTTGTGCTTGAATGCTAGCCAATTTCCTTTGCCATCGTACTGCAAAGTTTTCGGTAGTCCCCGAATAAAAGAAGCAGTATGTAATTTCTTCGTGCTTTTCCTAACCTTCCGCTTAGCAGGCAGAGTAGTCTCATCTGACGAATCATCATTGGAATCATCATCAGATGAGTCCTCATACCTGGGAGCAGGTGTTGTCTTGGGACGGGCACCCAGACTCAAAGGCTTAGCCTTTTGAGAAAGGGGCTCACACCCACCGCCAGCAGGTTTAGCACGAACCATCTCCTTGGCTACGTTTAACACTTTCTGGATTTCCGTCAAATCCGCAGGAGAAGGATCCTTCTCATGCAAGCTAACTTCCTCATCAGACTCACGTTTCATGAGAAGACGTAGGATGCTTTCATACGAAACCCTTTCCCCTGCCTCTCTATCCGAATCCTGCTGGACTGGAGAGGGCACTGGGGAAAAGTACTCCTCCACTGAAAATGGTAGGTCATTGTTTGGCGTAAAGTCAAGCTTGTCAACTATTCCATCGTCCAAGCTTCTTCTCAGCAGGTGTTCAAACACACTGCGAGTCAAGCTTCCCCGACTATTACGCAAGGTAACAATCGCCCTGGCTGACTTGCTACCAATACCTGGAATCCTTTGGAGTTCCTCTTCAGTAGCAAAGTTGACTTTTATCACTTGACCAACCTCCGCCATAGCCTCAGCCATTTTTCAAATCAGTAGCCAAAAGATACTAGACGACTAATGTAAACTAAAACACGAATTGATTATCAATTCGTATAACAAGTTTCAACTATGTCTGGTGATAGCACTAAATTTATTTCAAGTCCCAAGTCGTTGGACAATGGACTAATAAATTTATTACAACTGCTTATCTGTATACTCACTGTCTTAGACTAAATGAATAACAAGCAGCTAATTCTTACAGGAAACCTTCTTTAAGAAAATTTACCTAAGTAGAATTTAAATATTACCAAAAATATTCAACAGCCAAATTCTCATTTAATAAATTCAAAAATAATTTATTAAAAGAAAACAAACGAACCTGACTTTCAGTGCTGGTAACTCAACGAGGAGCTTAGCCTCTAGTTGTGTTCTTGTACAATTCAACGAGGAACTTTGCCTCAAGTTGAAAGGAGTGAAAGTAAAGTAAGGACTTGGCCTTTACTATACTCACTATCTGTAAAAGTCAGCTGTCCGGTACTCACGTGACCTTAGAAAGAGAATAAATTATTTTGGTAGCTTCTGATTAAATCAAAATTACTGTACAAAATAATTATTCCAAAACAAATTCTAACAGTATTATCAGAATTTACACGAATTTTCTTAGAAAGTAATAAAACTTACATTCCTATATCCTGTAAGAAATTCAATAACATTTCATACTCAAATCAACCAAGCTTAGCTGGCTCAATCTGTATGAACTGCTGATGTAATTCTGAACTTCAATGCAGATGTCTTAAACAAGCTGCAAAGGACCAACCAATGTGCTGTAACATTTAGTTGTGTTCAACCAGACTGTCTGGGCGGAAATGCTTGGCTTTCCGGCCGCGCATGCGTAGAGAGTTCAATACATCTAAGTTACAAAACTCGCCACAAAAGTACCTAAAACAATACTTCTTGGCAAATTACCCAGATACAAAGGCCAACTGTCCAGTACATAAACGATCCAAACCGACAGCCACTCTTCCCCCGCTCAAATTATCGAAATATAATATTCCAATAACGAGCCAGCGAAATGTTTTCGCCTGAGTGAGCCGCAAGATTTCCCTTCGGATCTTTCAGAATTCCTGTCTAATCGACGTGAATTCGTTTCACCGCTGCCACCATTAAAGTGTTTGCTTACCTTAGAACACTTTCCCTGAACAGCTGACCCAATGTATTGTCTAGATTCACTTAGATATTGACTCGTCTACTTTAGATGTGTCGTCTAAAGATGGCGGTCAGGAATCGTCTGGCCTGGACTAAAACTAGCACCATCCGGTAGGTACCGGAAAACGGGTCATCTCACCACACTGTTTCGAAAGTTTCAGCTGTCAAAACCAATAATATCTCCAAGCTAATTTATTTGCCAGTTGATTTATAACTTAACTTTTTATCAGACAGATCAAAAAGTGTTGAATATTTCTTATTTTTCTATCCGAATTCTAGCACAAGACAAATTAATGTTTCTTATTCCAAAACGAAAATTCCATCTTCAGCCTGAAAATATATTTAAAATGATTTTTTAAAGTCAAAGTCGCAGAATTACGCAGCAAGATAACCAAGACAAATGATACATATTTATACTTCTGTTCTACTAGCCTGTACAGGGTAGCTCTATTTCATACTGTTTTCATTAAATTAAAAACAGAATGCATGCATACTCTGTTAAAAATGACGAAATTTCATATTTTGATTTTGACTGTACATGACAGAACAATAATACTTGCCAACTTAAACTTGGATTTTTACATATTGTCATTTTGAAGAGAAAGTATGGAGTTCACTGACACCAGGGCCTTAATTGAGAAGAATGGATACTCGAAAATTGCGAAAAAAATGGTGTCGCGTGCATGCACAGTTGGTTCATTATAAATACCTCAATGGCTGATAGTCTATGTTCTTTGTTGTTGCTTATACTAAAGAGTAATCAAATGCTGAAAAAAAACAACAAACGGTAAGAAAGATCAGTATGAATTCTAGACCAATTAGTGAAATAAATATTCCCTTAGGCCAAAATTAAAAATAGCTTTGTTTGCTGTCTCCCGACCGACCCTAGAAAAACGCTGTGCTCCGAAAATTTGTATTTGCTCTCGCCAACCTTTTTTTTCTAGCGCTGCATATTCTAACTGATATCCGTTCAATAATGGCATGTAGTATTCTGGTTCCCGCGTTTTATCCGTCACATGTATTGACAATCAATTGCTGCCAGGTAAATGTTGATTGTGTACACTTCTGTTACAAGTTTTTGCGACGGCAAAACGAAAGTTAACAAACAAGTATTTTATCAACTCGTCAACAGTTATTGTTACATATAATAGTATGATACTGGATCCAGTTCAACTTTGTTGAAAAATCACCCTCACGAGCACGGATCAGACTGGACATGGGCTGAGGTGTGTATAAATCTGTTGAAAGACGCCGAGGATTTTTACACGAAAAATCGGGCGTTCTTTCAGTACATTTGAGCAATAGTCTCAATGGTAATGAAGTGTTTAAACCAGATTTAGATGAACCATTAAGAGTAGTCAAAGAATTTGATAAAACACTGAAATTTGTGACATTCAAAATTATCAGGGATGAAGATGGGAACAATATCTCTGAGATTGAGGACAAAAGTAAATCCATAAGATCAGCTTTTGATATGATGATGCAGTCATCAAGTGTTAAAAAACCTACATGTATTTTTATTAAAAAGAACTATATATCTTGTATTGACTGATTGGAACATATACAAACTGAAATAAAAAGTAAGATATATCAATTTTAAAATGTTTATTCACATTTTGTCAAATAGTCTTCTCACAAGACAAAATCAAATCGAAAACATTTACGCTTTTCAAAAAAAAAAAAAATAAATCCCTACCTACCTACCCAACTCTAAAAAGTAGGGTCTGGAGACAGCAAACAAAGACTTTTTTAAATATGGCCTTATTATTTTGATTATCTGGTTTGTTATTTGGAAGTGTGTGTAGAGGTATGGATCCGTACCTCTAGACAATATATGTAGAATTGTGTAGGACATGGACCTTATTTCAGATAGAATAAAGCATTAATTTACTTTAAAATGAACTCAGATTTATAAAATGAACTTAGATTCAGTGTTGTTGTTTTTTTTGTATCTGACCGACTGAAATTATCTAAGAGTGATGATGACTTACAAGTTATTTTTCGTTTACCTTTTCCGAAGATATCATGCGATTAATCTGAAATCCAAATATCCGCTTACAAAAAGAGAAACATATCGTTGTCATCTCGTGCATACTTTTAAAAAAGAGAGCGTTCAGTTTTTGCTGAACCTAAATGTGCAATTGACAGATGACCATTTCTTTACATTTACAAAGTCACTATGTACATTGTTATTTTTACACTCGCTATTTAGTATTTATATTGATGATTAGTTCAGATAGATACCTTCACATATTAGATACTAGCTGCTGGACGACAACAATTTTTCTCAGCTGGCCTATTTTGATTTGTTCGGATTTTACACACCAATGAAAATGAAGTTTAAGCTTCGCTTTTCAAGACAAATTTTGCCTCGAAGAAAAACACCGGGATGGTGACGTAATGAAGTTCAGTTGCATTCGCTTCATTTTGTAGCAATAGAAACAGCTTTAAGTAATTCAGTGATCATCGACATACTGAATTTTGGGTGGTATCAATGCAAACAGACTTGATAAAAACACTAAAATGACTTACACCACATTCTACTTTGACGATATTGGGATCTAGATATAAGGTTTCCGATCACCTCTTAATATAAACTTCAAAATGGATGTTTAAATATTGTGCTTTCATCGAATCATTGCAGATTTTTTTACAAAAAAGTATTAAGTTGTTGTCTCTCACTTGTCTGTTTGCAAAGAAAACTTCTGATGTTGAAGTAAACAGTTAGATATTATAAAAAGTCCAGTTTTTTTATTTTAATATCAGGTCATTTTAGACAAAAATGCCGATAGTTTTGTAAACTAGGTCCAAGCATTGCATGCCAGCTTACTGCTAACCAACAAAAGATAATTACAAGAAAGAGTTGTCATCACCAAGCCTTGTTATGCAAATGTTAGGAGTTTCAGGTCAGATTTTTTTTGGCAGAGTTATAGGCACTTAGCCATTTTTTACTCTAACTTCTTATTAAAAACGCATGTCCACGCTTCATCTCTAAAACCACTAGAGGATTTCATTGAAACTAAACAGGAATGTTAGTCACAAAACCTAGCTGTGGCAGTGCATATCGTCAGGAGGTTCTGGTCAGATTATTTTTGCAGTGTTATGGGTCCTTAGTTTTCAAAGAAAAAGTGGAGCTGTTGTCATTACCCCCTTGTCAGTTAACCTTTTTGTTAAGGATCATTTCTCAGAAACTATCAAAGCTATTTACTTCAAATTAGGAATACCTGTTCACTATCAAAATGCAACACCATTTCTAAAGGGCAGATAACCCTAAATTTAATTTGCAAAGTAATGCCCCTTTTTTCAACTTAAAATTTCTTGGTTAACCTTTTTTTTAACTGATCTTACGGTGTACTGTACAAATGAATGAATTATACCAAAGCTTTTTTCACAGGTAGGGGAAGGTGCACTTCCCTTAAATTTGGGGAAATTTAATGCAGTATTTTTGCAAAAGGGGAAGAAAAAACTTGATGTAAATTGAATTTTAGGGGAAAACTATGATTTTAAAGAATTTAAAGGGGAAGACGCCTTTAAACGGCCTGTGCTATAGAAGGGGGGGAAATTAAAGCCGTGAATTCTATTATTTTCACTAAAGAATACTATTGTTAGGCTATGGAGCAAGTTCAAAGTATAATTAATATTATTTTTAACATTGTGGTGACAAGTTCTACTTCAAAACAGAGTCTTATCGTTTTGTTCACAGCTGTTATAAGGTCCAGTTAAATGTCATTCGGTCCAGTCAGATTATTGCCTTGGCTGGTCCAAATGTCCAGTGCTTCAAAAAGTTATTCGTGAAGACTGTGATATTTCTTCATCATTTTGAAAAATCCCCATGGAAATATCATTTAAGGTTTAAAAATCACTTAGTGCATGAAGCAGAAGTTACCTGCATATAATATTCAAGATATTTTCTTTCAGTTGATGTTAACTGGACAACACCTTTTGTCACTGTGCATTGATCAGTTTGAAGACAAAGGATCAGATCTGACAAGAAAGATGCCACCACTTAAGAGGAGCAAAGTGGAGCCTTTCTGCTTATCAAGATCAAAATTTGTGGAACGCTGGAGCAAGTTTGGTAAGTCTTGACTATAAGATTTCTTCAGACTTCTTTACAACTAAGGCAAAGAAATGTTTATTATGTCAGGACTGTGAATTTTCCACGGATTTGTGGAAATTGATTGTATCAAGTTTATTCAAGTAGGTTGTTTATTTGAGCAATTATCTGAGATTTATGTGTGCAGTACATAAAAATTCTACCAGTAAGTTTCCTAAACAACTGTAAACTAAAAAAAACCCAACTAGTTCAGCATGCTGCTTTACAGAGAGCTTATGTTGTAATTCATGTTCAGTGACCACTTTGATGTCAAACAATTGCCCTTTTATTCTTAAAGCAGTTTGATCAGAAAGGCTAGTTTGAAAAAAACAAACAAACAGGTGATGTTGCAAAATATATCGCATATTTTAGCTATTTACAGTGAATTACTGTTGATTTTTAGATAGATTATATAACTTTGTGACTCTTACTGTGTTGCTCTTTGTTTCAGTTTCTAAATGGCCAGTTGCAAGTTCTAGTGATTCTGAAGGAAGTAGCAGCTACACAGACTCTGACAGTAACAGTGGTAAGAGTTGTTTGACAAAGCTTTGGCTTTTGAAAAAAATTAATAGTATTTAGCTGGATTAATCCAGACTCGAAAGACAATTCCAGAAAAAAAAATTCAAACTGAAAACGGTAAAAGCATAGTGTGCTTAAATGTTTTATTTCTTGTCTAAAACCATTAGGCATAAAGCAGTGATACTGATATCAAATTAGAATGTCTTGAATCCTCTATGGTTAGGATCTCAGGTTCTTTTTCTTTTGAAAGATTGAGTTATTCATAATAAGGTTCAATCTGTTTCGAAAAATAATGTCTGATATTCAGCAATTCCCCATTTATAAAATTAACACAATCTATATCTAGTGATTGTTATCAGGGGTCAAAAATTAAACATTAATTGAACAGTCGGTCTTACATGATTTTCATGATTTTCAGACTTGAATTACTCAGATAGCCAGACAAGTGCAGATTCTAATGGTATGTTTTTCTTTTTACACAGAAGTTTAAGCATACTTTCTCTTCTAGAACTCCTACATTTGTCCACTCTCAGTATCTCATCATAAGCAGTTTATTTATTTATCTCGCCTCAGACTGAAAAGTGTAATCCTGCTTGTTTTTATTTTATATACAAATGTTTCCTAAGAGAAATCAGATTAAAATTTAAGAATCCTGCAATAACTTAAAGTTGGTATGTGCGTTATGTTAGAATTAGCTTTGTGTTTCATCCACTTTTCTGTCAATCCTGGCAATACAATGTATTAAAATTAAAAAAGAAATAGTTGATTTCTTACAGATGTAACTCAACCAAACTTTGTTAGTATAGTATTTTGAAAAGCTATGTAAATATTTTTTTTTAATTATTTGTGAAAAAAATTTAACGTTATAGACACAATTTGAAATTTGAAAAAGTTTTCTTTGGTGAGTTTGAATGTGTACAATATGCACAGAATGGTTGCAATAATGTTAATTGTTTTGACAGGTACAGTTGATGAGAGTTATAATGACAAACTGATGTTCAAGGGAAACACTGCTACAGGTGAAGATTTATTTCAATATTGAGCAACATGACAGAGTTCAACAACACACACATATACTAAAATTAAAGCAAAATATAATAAATTATCATAATATGAAATGCTGTGTAAAGCCTGTGTTATGATCTGTTAGTACGTATCAATGTCAAGGATATCACAGAAAAGAGATGGTTATTCCCTTATTTCCATTGTGGTCCATGACGAGAGAAACTAAGCTTTAAGATTTGTATCGTAATTGTGGTCCATTGGAGAATATATATATCATATATATATTTTTAGAGCTTGCTTTGTAACTCCTTTCTCAACCACCAACAACTGTGAGACATTAGAGATCAGACACTAAAATACTTGTAAATTTCATACTTTCATGTTGTTTTAAATGGTTTGGAAGGGAAAATGATTCATAAAATACTGATGAATGAATAAGAAATATTGTATTCCAGGTATACAAGATGCAGTTTTGAAAGAGAAATTCATGGGTAAGTATTGAACAACGAAAAATTCATTATTCTGTATACAAGAATTGCATTCACTGCACATGTGAAAATGCGTAAAGAAAGAGCTGTTGAACAGGTAAAAAATGAAGAGAGATAAATGAATGATTTCTAAATTACATTTTCATCTCATGTATTGCCATGAGCCTTTGAGAATGAATTGTGTCTTTCTGCACTTTTATAAGTTAAAATTGTACTGTGAATACCGAAGCATAGTCTCCTTGCAGGATCAATTCAAGATAATATGAATTTGAAATGACAATATAGAAAATAACTTCTTCTGAATTGTTAGAGCCCTTGTTTGTGCTCATGAATAGCACTGCTGTTTTGTGTGTTTTTTATTTAACAATTTTAATTTTTCAGGTACTTTTGATGTTCATATCAACAATCTCGTTGCACCAGATCCAACCAGATGTACAAGACTTTTAGATTATGAGCATGTCAGTGCCTTAACTGAATCCTATAAAGAGAAAGACCTTGGACAGTTAGTTTTACTAGTTGGAATGATAGTTAATACAGGTGTTGATCCTTCTGACTTGAAGGTTGAGGGAGAAAACAAAGTGGAAGTCTTGGGAGGTAATCATACTAGGCAAGCTTTGCAGGCACTTCTCCAGAAAGGGTCCATCACCAATATGTTGGTCAAGGTTAACATCTACAAGCCTCTTCCAGTAACAGCTGCTTTGGCTATAGGGTACCAGCATAATGCAGTACTTCAGGAAGCAAGGCGCCCTATGCGGTACTTAGAAAAGGTTAGACTAATGAGGCACTGCAGATCTTCATCTAACATGACAAAAGATGAATTGATGAAATGGAAAGATATGCTTGTCGTCATATTCAGGACCAAGGTATATTAATAAAAATAGCCAGCAGTTAAGAGCAACAGATGAATTGTATTATTTATTTAATTTTGAGATAAAATGAAGTTGAGGCATTAAGGATGCTATTGCTTCTAGTTTTAATATTACAGATTTAAGGTTGTCTGTTGTTAAACCATTGATGATTTTATCCATCCAAAAAGCTAGATGATTTGAAATGGAATATCGATATAATTAAATATTAACTTTAACTATAGATTTTTGGAAGTGTATTCCAATAAAGAAAATCATAATTTTAAAGAGATTGAAAACTTATGATAATTTTACTTAGACAGTTATTATTAAATACTTGTTCTGATATTAATTTCTAAGTCAGTAATAACAAAGTCTAAGAGGGTTTAGAAAAAAATTTGAGCTGTATAACATTGTGGAAAGTATTTAATATAATCTGCTACATCTTTATTAATAGGATAGAAGGAAGCTATTGGGTATGTACCAACACCACTTACATATGGCCAATCTAGCTGACCACATCTGGACAAAAGCCGTACAGGCAGTAGAAAAAATTGGTCCTGTAAATGAGAAATTCTTCAGGTCATTGATGAGAATTGATGAGAGCACAAAGATAGAAAAATGTTTAGACACACTAATAAATGACGGACAGAAAGCCTTTAAAGATGCAGTGTGAGTTTTATTTCATCCTTTGGTCTTGTAAATTCTTCATGTCATTGATGAGAGCTCAAAGATAGAAAAATGTTTAGACACATTAATAAATGACGGATTGAAAGCCTTTAAAGATAACGTGAGAGTTTTATTTCATCCTTTGGGCTTGTAGACTGTTAAATATCACAAATAACTGCATCTAGGAATTAGTATACTGTAACAGGATGCCTAAGCCCTGCTTAGTTGTCATTTTAAAGAAAAAATGAAATGAACTCTCTCAAAGCTTGTGTATTTTTGTAGATATTCTGTTTAAATTAATATTATTTCCATTCATTCTGTTCTGCATCAGTGCTGTCAACAATATTTCAGTTATCTGCTATGTCCTGTGTTTGACTTAAATAAGTCAGCTGCTTTTAAACACTATTTCTCATATATTTAAGGAGTCCAAAAAAAGGCAAAAAGACTTTTAACCTTATTTTTTACCTGTTTTGTATTTTGTAGGAAAGAGTTCATTAGTCAGGGATGTGTGCGATCAAAAAAGAGCTCATCCAAACAGGTAAATACCAATAACTTTTAGTCATACCCGGAATGTTATTGTAAAAATAACTTAGTTTGTTTAACTTACATACAAGGTTCCAGAATTCAGTAACCAGAAACTGTAACATTTTTGACAAGATAGTGATTGAGTAAATCGACATTTCTCTCAAGCAGTTTTTTTACATATGCATAACCATGAAGTGGAATGTCTTCTTTTGCACCATGTTGCTCAAACAACATTTTGTTCTTCAATTGATAACTTTTATCATGTATTAATTAAGATACAAAGTGATTGTAGTTGCAAGGAAAGTTCAAGAAACACAAAGCACATCACCCCTAATTATATATTTTTTTCAGTCAAAAGCACAGCAGGCTGTTGAACAGACTGAAGAAGTAGAGACAGACGAGCAAACTGAAGTTCAGTACAGGCAGAAATACCTCAGTCTTCAGGTTCAGTGAATTCATTTTTCATATTTCACTGATGTTCACCACTTACTTCTTGAAAACTTACCAATAATAGCAAAATAATTTGAATTTTAATTTTAATTTTTCCATTTTTCAGTTACACAGTGTTATTTTGAAGCAACAAAATAAAAAATATATTAGAGTAATCTTTGAGCGTTTTGATAAGATGAGATAAGATGGGATTTATTTACAGTGTCAAAAGTCTTAAATTCATACGTGATACATAAAGTATTCTGGTATGCATCTGATTTGAAAGAGGTTTCATTAGAATTGTGAATCTTTAGACTACGAATGAATACTGCACGTCTATATGCTGAGTAATGCCTACACTTCAACTTTTTCTTCTTTTGAGATTGAGATTTTCTTCAAATTCAGTTGTGAATTGAAAAACAGCTGTCTGGATGGAATGGAACAGGAAATAGTTTTTAATAAGTGCTTGCTCGTTTTTGCTTTTATCATGGCTGCAATGTCTGTAAATTTTCTATAATTACTTGTTCTGTTATTGTTTGTAGGATGAACATGAAAGTCTAAAAGCAAAATATGAACAAGTGATGAATGAAAACAAGCACTTACAAGAAGAACTTCAAAAGATGAAGGGTGAGTTTTAGCACTGATATAGAAAAAAAGTCATTTGTAAATTAGTTGAGATTTTAGAAGTGACATTTATGACAGTCTGTTTGTGTGTTATGTTTGCAAGAACATTGCACCTCTGCTGAATTTAAATAATTTTTCGTATTGTCATGGTGATTTAATTTCTCTAATTTAAGTTATAGTTAAGGTTCTTGTTTCAAAATACTGTACTTAAGTCTAGCCTGAAAATCAAAGAAAAGAAAAAACATTTAAGATTTCTCAAAGCATAAAAGATCATCACATTTGAGTTGTGATGAGCTCATTAAAAGAGATAAAGGCTAGAAGTAAAATGCTTTTATTTGTATATTATTTACATTTTATGTTTGCAAAATATGAGAAAAACTTTTTGAATTTTTTTTAAATTTCCTTGTCTGTTTTTAGAATGCCGATCAGGCACAAAGAGGCCATGTGAATCTACAGTAAGTAATTTTTCCAATTATTTATTGATTGTGTAAGAGATTACAGTTTTTAGATATTTTCAAAATCAGTATAACTCCAGTTTATGAAGGAGCTTACAGTTTACAAAAGTCATCACTCCGTAAGAAAAGCAGAATTACTGTGAGTGAATATGTTCAAAACACTTCCTTTTTGTGTCACCCTTTCAAAGAAACGACAATACATAGGGATTGCTTTGTCCTTTGGTCTGTCTGTCCATCACAAGTACATTTGCTATAACTTTGCCATTTCTTAACATTTCTTCATTAAACTTTCAAATTATATTACTTATGACAACAGGGTTGTGATGATGCCAAAATCTTTAGGTCAAGGTCACATTTAATGGAGTTTTGTCCCTTTTTATACCTGGACTAGCATGCTGCCTTTTCCAGCAGGCTGGTTTACCTTTTTAGTTATTGTAACAGAGTATCCAAGGGCGACACAAGTGTTGAACTGAACACCCATCAAGTTTCAAATGAAAATTAATTAAACCGATTCCAGTGAAAACAGTAATCGTTTTAGTTTGCTTTTTTATTCTGCCTCCACCACTTTGGAGTGGTGGGTAGTGGCATATAGATTTCCCCTTGTCCTTCCGTCTGCTGTCCCCCTGAAACTTTTAAAAATAGTTGTCAGAATGTGAATAATGCACCTTGGTATTTTGTCACAATATTATTGGAGATTGGCAGAATTATGCCGCCTAATAAAGCAAAAAATAACATTTTTAGACTTGTGTCGTGTGTAACTCAAAATGTTTATCAGCAAGACCCTGGAAACTTTATTATAATAGTTTCCAGCATGTAAACTTATAGACGTAGGTATTTCGATGCAAATTTACTAGTGATTGACTGAGTTATGCCCTCTGAGTAAGCAAAATAGCATTTTTTGATTCCCTAATGTTAAGGACAAAGTTAATATGCACCTGTAATTGTACAGAATTTTTGGAGACATTATACAGCAGTATGTGGGTTGTCAGTGTCTTAAGTACACATCTCACATTTCTTATGTGAAAAATTGGAAATATCTAATTTTCAGTTGGAAACACTCAACAAAGGGCAGGTGGTTGAAGCATTCTGGAGAGATGAAAATGGGGAGGAATGGTTGGAGGCTAAAGTGTTGAAAGTTAACAAAAACGGTATACATTTAATCTGATGCACTTGAGAACTAGAAATAAGGATTTAACAACACTAAATTTTATCCTTTGGTTGACTGGAAAAAAACTGCTGTTTGAAACAAACTCATTTAATCCAAAAGTAAGAAATGCACAGCATGTTAAATTGAATTTCAGATTATTATGATATAATAACAGCAAATTATTTGTCATCCACGTCTCAATTTTATTAGCTTGCATAGTATATGTTAACTTGTGTACTTGATTCATGTAAGTTAACATTTCTTATTTCAGTTGTCAGAGTTCAATATGCCATTGACAATGCCATTGCAAGCATTCCTACCTCATGGATCAGAACACAGTCAGAAATTTAGATGGGACCAAATTGATGAAGAGACCTGTTCATAAAACCATTGATAGTATTTTGAATGAAAGTTTGGAGAGAGAAAAGTCATAATAACAACTGTGTATCTAGTTTAACAGTGATGGTTTTTTACATGATGTGTAGTTGTCCAATATTTAAGTTGCACCTTTTTCTGAACAGCTTTAGTTTTAGATGCAATTTGAGTATTTGAAAAATGTACCATTCTCATCAGGTTGGGCACACTTCAAAACACATGCTGTTGATATTTTTCTAATTCACTCAAGGAAATAGTCGAGGAAGAAAAAGTGCAGTGTAGAAGAACAGACAATGAAATTTTTAATATCATCATCTTCAGTTTCAGTAACATTTTTATTTGAGTTTTCATAATATTGATTATGAGTCATGACAAGGGATATTTATTGCATTTGCATAAAGCTTTTAAAAATAATTGACTTTTTAGATAGGCAGTCTACTAAGAACTTAAGTTAGTATATATGGTATCGGATCTTAATATTTCAGAATCATTAAAGAGACTCAATTGGAATTATATTATTTTGAATACTGAATACAGTTTCCTGATGAAATTCATCAATAAGTTGTAGGAGGCTCTTTGATTTTACTATGCCAAAATAAATTTTAAGATACTTATTTCTAAGTCTTCTGAAAATTGCTCCTGTTCTTTAATTTAACTTACATTTTTAGATTTGAATAGGTTTGCTTTAGATATTTTTCAAAATTTTTTATAATGGCGTTATGCAGGCATAACAGTACAGTTTATTATTTTCGAGGATATTGTGAAAAAAGGGAGGCATTCTTACTTTAAATATTGTTATGCGGACATAACATTTCGGTTATTTCTTTCGAGATTTCTTGAAATTGGATCTTTTGTTTATTATGTTATGCCGGCTTAAAAATACTGTTTCTCATTTTCAAGAATATTGTTAAAAATAGGAGATTTTTTACTTTAGATAATGTTATGCCGGAAAAACAATTCAGTTTCTTTCTTCAAGGTTTCTTGAATATGTACCTTTCATTAAAAATGTTATGCTGGCACAACATATTGTTAAACAGGGAAAGATTTTTTTGCTGGCATAACAATTCTGTTTCTTACAAGGTTTCTTGAATATAGACATTTCGCTAAATATGTTTTGCAGGCATAACAATACAGTGTCTTATTTCAAGAATATGTTAAAAAAGAGACATTTATACTTTAGATATTGTTATGCCGGCATAATAATTTAGGTTTTTCTTTCAAAATTTCTTGAAAATGGACCTTTCGTAAAAATGTTAAGCCGGCATAACAATATAGTTTCCCATTTCAAGACTTTAAGATTTATTATTGTTATGCCGGCATAACATTTAAGTTTTTCCTTCAAGAAATTCAGGCTTTTCTTTTAAGACTTCTTGAATATGGACCTTTTGTAAAATTTGTTATGCCGGCATAACATTTCAGGTTTTTTTTTCAAGATTTCTTAAAAATGGACAATTCGTAAAATTTGTTAGCCGGCATAACAATGTTTCTCATTTTCAAGAATATTGTTTAAAAAAAAAGACATTTTTACTTTAAATTTTGTTATGCCGGCAAAACAATTCAGGTTTTTCTTTCAAAATTCCTTGAAAATTAACCTTTCGTAAAAATGTTATGCCGGTATAACAATATAGTTTCTCATTTCAAGACTTTTGTAAAAACAAACACTTTTTAATTATTAAGCCGGCATAACAATTCAGATTTTTCTTTAAAATAGACATTTCGTAAAATTTGTTAGCCGGCATAACAAAATTTCTCATTTTCAAGAATATTGTTAACATAACAATTAGGGTTTTTCGTTTTAAGACTTCTTGAAAATGGACCTTTCGTAAAATTTGTTAGCCGGCATAACATTTCAGGGTTTTTTTTGTTCAAGATTTCTTAAAAATGGACATTTCAAAATTAAAATTTGTTAGCCGGCATAACATTTCAGGTTGTTTTTTTTTCAAGATTTCTTAAAAATGGAACTTTCGTAAAATTTGTTAGCCGGCATAACATTTCAGTTTTTTTTCGTTTTAAGACTTCTTGAAAATGGACCTTTCGTAAAATTTGTTAGCCGGCATAACATTTCAGTTTTTTTTTTTCATTTTTTTTTTTCGTTTTAAGACTTCTTGAAAATGGACCTTTCGTAAAATTTGTTAGCCGGCATAACATTTCAGGTTTTTTTTTGTTCAAGATTTCTTAAAAATGGACATTTCATAAAATTTGTTAGCCGGCATAACATTTCAGGTTGTTTTTTTTCAAGATTTCTTAAAAATGGACCTTTCGTAAAATTTGTTAGCCGGCATAACATTTCAGGTTTTTTTTTCAAGATTTTTAAAAAATGGACCTTTCGTAAAATTTGTTAGCCGGCATAACATTTCAGTTTTTTTTTCGTTTTAAGACTTCTTGAAAATGGACCTTTCGTAAAATTTGTTAGCCGGCATAACATTTCAGTTTTTTTTTTTCGTTTTAAGACTTCTTGAAAATGGACCTTTCGTAAAATTTGTTAGCCGGCATAACATTTCAGGTTTTTTTTTTTTTCAAGATTTCTTAAAAATGGACATTTCGTAAAATTTGTTAGCCGGCATAACATTTCAGGTTTTTTTTTTTCAAGATTTCTTAAAAATGGACAATTCATAAAATTTGTTAGCCGGCATAACAAAGTTTCTCATTTTCAAGAATATTGTTAAAAAAAAAAGACATTTTTACTTTAAATATTGTTATGCCGACATAACATTCAGGTTTTTCTTTCAAAATTCCTTGAAAAGAAACCTTTCGTAAAAATGTTATGCCGGCATAACAATATAGTTTCTCATTTCAAGACTTTTGTAAAAACAAACACATTTTTTAATTATTAAGCTGGCATAACAATTCAGATTTTTCGTTTAAATAGACATTTCGTAAAATTTGTTAGCCGGCATATCATTTCAGTTTTTTTTTCAAGATTTCTTAAAATTCAATTTGTTCTTTCATATAAATTTTCTTTGATTAATGACAGTTTTTAGTCTTATGGAATAGAGGAGCAATTTTGTTGAAAATTTGTTATGCCAGCATAACAATTCAGCTACTGGTAGTTTCAATAGTTTCTTGTAACATATTGTTATGATATATATATATTTATTTTATTTATTAGCTTTGTCAAATGAAATATAAACTCACTTTTTTGTATATTTATTGTAAATTACACAATCTTAACAAGTCATTTGTTGTTGTTTTTGTCACATTTTTTGCCTCATCGGTCTCAAACATAAAAATTTTGATGCATTTTCATAGGCTAGAAATGCAAAAATAAGCATTTTAAATGGGATTGAATGAACAATCCCTTTTTAAAATGCACAGCGTTGTTTATGTTTGTTCAAGGAAAATGGCAGCGATCAAAGATGATGAAGCTGGTATTCAATCCAGCTGTCTGATTAGCTGAGCCTAACCCCGCCCCCTGTTCGATATTACAGGTTGCGTCATGTCAATTAATGACACATAAACTGTATGTGATGAAAGACTAATATAATGTATGCATTAAATGGTCAGCAATTAAAGTTGTTAATTGATCTAATTATGTAGGCCTATTGTCCTGAAATGTTTGCAGTTTTAATTCAGAAGTACAATAACAGAGCCTGAGGGAGCAGATCAGTGGTCCAGTGGTTACGCGCTGGATTGGTAACCCAGCGGTCGCAAGTTCAATAGCTTGCTCCTCCAATAATATTACTTATTTTCTTTCAGATGTGATGTTAAACCGATGTCCCATGTATCAGTGCTTTACACTGAGCCTACTAAAGAACCAGGGTGTCTCTGGTATCGGATGCTTTCTGTATCTTGCACTATCCCCCACAACATAAAATAACTAATCTCAGTCAGTCATATGGGCAACCACTACCAGCAATAAATGAACTCAAATAGATAGATAGAACAGAGCCTGAACTGTCATGTTTATCATATCATTACATATGAATGAAAATGACATTTAATCTTAAACAATAACTTCTGCTCAACACAGAAAAAAAGTAAATATATATTCCTTTGAATCAGTAATTTTTTAACTGCAGCACTGACAGTTTTATTATTTTGTAAATGCAAAAAAAAGAAAAGAAAAAAGGTTGTACGCATATACATGTATTGATATCATTTAGTTTAGCCATTTCTTTTAAAAATACATCAAATTTCATTAATCTAAAAATGAGTATAAAGTGTAAAATTAATGTTTTAAACCATGTTGTATACCTTTGTTTCACTTGGTACAGTTTGTGTAATGAATTGCAGAAATTAATCTCCCTTGGAGCCTTGAACCTTGTACAAAATAATATTCATTATCCTTTGTTTTAAATATATACGTACTTGACCTCCCCCACCACCCCGTGTTCCGACGCCCCCAACCCCCTCGCCCCCCAATATTTACAGTTTGGACCTCTCAACTTCAGAAAAGCTAGCAAGTCAGTGTACCTGTTTTGTTGTTGAGGATTCAGGAAAGCATAGCTTTTACAAGTTCTACATATTTGATTGTAGGAAAGTAATTGAATGTTAGTAACATGTACTCATTTAAAAACAAATATTAGCATCAATCATGCAACTTAGTTACTAAAAATGCTATGTTTTACTGTTTGTAAGTTTTCTCACAATCATTTTAATAATAATGATAATAATTTATTATGATAATGAGTTTATTTTGAGAAGCAACGCATTTTGGTCTTCTTTTAAACTTAATCACAAACAACAATATAATCAGAAATCATTTTAACAATAAATTTGACAGCGAATCTGTGGTCCAGTGGTTACATGCTAGACTGGTAACCCAGGGCTCCCGAGATGGATCCCCAGCTCCTGCACTTACATTAATAATCGTCTTTTGGATGTTACGTTGAACCGAGGTCCCATGTATCAGTGCTGTACACTGAGCATGCAAAAAACCAATTGTGTCTCTGGAATAGGAGGATTTCTGTGTCTTTGCACCACCCTCTACAAAATAATATAACTATTCTCTGCAGGGGACGTCTGTCATTCTGGCACCCGGTACCGAGGATAAATAAACTCGAATAGAGAGAGACAATACAGCAGTATTAGAGAAAATATTTGCAGAGATTAACAATTACAGAAAAGAATGAGTGACATTTAAACACTGAAAAGAGTAGTATAGTATGAAGCAATTACACAGTACAACTTGACATGATTATAAGTGTTCGAAATATTCATGTATCTGAGATAGATAAAAGGCATGTCCATGTATGCAATGTATTTTGTTAAAAGCGAGAGGGTTTCAGCTTAATGGATTTCATCTGACAATGAACTCCAGTTATTAGTTTCAGAATATTCAACACTTTTCCATGGCAAAGAAATTTTGCATCTTGATGGGATGTACATACATATTGTATTTGTTTGCAGGATTATGAATGACATACATCAAGAAAGTATCACAGCCTACTGGAATCTAGCAATACTTGTTTCAAAATGTTTTTTTAGTGACCGGGGTCACTATTAGTCCCGTCCGAGGGATCACAAGTTTTACATTGCAATATAGAATAAAATCTTTAAAAATTTTCTTGTTCAATTTCTTAGATTAGGTTAAAGGTGACCGAGGCTAAAAATAGATTTATCTTCTTTACTTCATACTGCCTTCATTTATAGACCAATATCTTTAATATTCGGTATATAGGTTCTTTGTATGAACTTCTATTCATGGGTTGGGCTTGAGGTCACTGAGTCAAGATCAAGGTCACCATAGCCTAAAATAGATATTTCTACTTTCTGTTATAGAGCCTTTATTTATGACTGATATTTTACATACTTGGTTTGTTGGCACCCTTATATCTTAATTAGAAAATGAAATACTGCTTCTTATGTTTGCTTAGCAGCAAATCCACAGCCAAAATACTCAGGTGAGCGATCCAGGGCTATCATGACCCTCTTGTTTGTACTATTGCTAGATCTTAAAGTTAGTTCTTAAATGTTTACTGATTTGAAAAGTTTTCAGTTAATCAGAAACAACATCTAAACTCATTAGATGTCTACATATTCAGCATCAGGCCAAAATGCTTATTTGTCATACAGATTAATGAAAGAAATGTGACATACTAAAAGATATGTTAATTTTAAGGTTTACTGAAAGAGGTTAAATAGGGAAAGCCAAGAGGTTCTACAAACCACTGCCGTGACGAAGGATATACCAAAGATTTATGCAACAAACACAAACCATCATTCTTAATGCTAGGAACAAATACTGCTGAATATCAAGACTCTGAGTTTAAAATGAAAATTGATTTTGTTTATATAATCAGCATATCTTGACTTTTAGCGTAAACATAATTTGACAACATAATTTTGTTGACTTTCATCATTTTGAATCACAAAACGTAATATATGTTTATATATTCACATGATATGTATTTTGTGTTACTATGGTAACCAGTTATAAACTATCCTTATAGGTTTATTTTGTATAAATTCTATGCATGCAGATTTCAGTTTTGACTTTAGCTGACATTGACCTTGAACTACTGACCTACCTTTAGTTTTTGGAGCTAATGTATGGTAATTTGAAATACGGAGCTAAAAAATGATTTAAACAGTGAAAACTTTAAAAATCTTGTTCTCCATGACCCAGGCCCTGAACTGAGATATTTGGTATGTGGCATTATATAGTGCACCTCTGCCAAGTTTGTTCATGTCACGGCCGAGGTTCAAAATTGGCTCCACCTCAGGGGCCAAAGTGTTTTACACAGGCTTAGGAAAAGTTTGAAAATCTCCGAAACTACAAGTCCTAGGGTACAGCTATTTAGTTTGTAGCATTGTCTAGATTACCAGGTTTGTTCAAATCATGGCCCCGGGTCTAATTTGCCATGCCCCAGCTTAAAAATGATTTTATATAGGCATTTATAGGGCAAACGTTAATAAATGTTCTTGTCTGAAACTACTTTGTCTTGGAATTTGATATTTGGCAAACAGGTGCACTTAGTTCTCTACAAAGTATGTTCAAAGTATACAACTGGGGTCATAAATGGTTCTACCCCAGGGCTATTTGATTTAATAAAATTTAATATACACGTTGGGAAACATTTAAAAATCTTTTTAGGAAAGGTTAGGGCTTAGACATCCTGCATGAAGCATCGTCTTGAAGTCCTTCAAAAGATGCTCTTGTGGTCAAAACTGACCCAGTCCCAGGGGTCACTTGTTTTTGTAAAGACTTGCATAGAAAAACAACTTTAAAAGATCTTCTTGTCAGTAACCATAAGGCCTAGTGTAAGGATGTTTGATGTAAACCATGGCCTTGTAGGTGTGTACCAAGTTTGTTCAAATCACTTGGGTCCAAATTGGCTTTTCTCCAAGAGTCACCAATGCTAAAATAGACTTTTAAATTTTTTATCATACAGCCTTATTTATTGACAAATGTTTTAGATAAATTCGGTACTATAGGGACCCTGCATTAATATCTGAAAATTACATAGTCCAAGGCCATTGAGGGTTAACTACATTTTATACTTGTACCCATACAGTCTTTATTTATTTATTGATATCTGAGATATTAAGGTATATTGCTTGGACCTCTACCTATGGGTGGGGTTTGAGGTCACTAGGGTCAAGGTCAGGGCCACATGAATTAAAATTTGATTTTTTTTCTAAATAACATCATAGTGTTATGTTGCATTTGAAACAATTTTAACCAACATTCATAAAACATTTATAAACAATAGCTTTTGTTTTTATAACCCCAGACAGACATTCTCGGAACAATTTTTTATTCACTTGCGTTGGTCGGTCGGTCTGTCTGGCGGTGTGTAGACAAAACTTGTCCGGACTATTTCACAGCAACTGTTTCTCAGATTTTATTAATGCATTGCGAGTATCGAAAGTACCGAGCCTAGTTATGCGTTTCGTTGTCACATCCCAGTCATATGATTTTCATTGAGTCATAGACCTTTGATATTAGTTTTTTCTTATCAGTTTTCCGGACTGTTTTTCATCAACTGTAAGGGCTAAAATAAAATATTGGTTGTTTCTCCTACGGCGACCCAAGCCAGTTTAGGTAGGGTACGTAGGTAAGTAAAATACTTTTTAATCTAAAATATTTTTACTTCATACAGACGCAAAAAGAAACTGTGCACGTTAATATTTTCTATATTTTCGTGATTACTCGGAATAACTGGGTGATTTTTTTCTGAATACTGGCACACTTGCCTACATATTGCACTAAATTGACCGACATATGTTGGATGTTTTACCTCAAAATGGATTAAACGCTATTATGCAAGTTTTTGCACGTGCACATCGAGCAATACGTTTTTCATGTTTGATTTGTCACTGACCTATTAACTGAACCTATATTGACTCGTTAACACGATGCCATGATTTCGAGAAAATGATAGAGTTCAAGCTCTTGTGCTTCGTACGTCGGGAAGACGCGTCGTTGACGTTGCGAGACAGTTTAACTGCCATCGTGACACAATTATCAACCTGCGGCAGTGTTTACAACAATCTGGAAGCGTAAAGGATGGCTTTTATCAGGTAGGCCAAAGGTAACAACTGCACGTCAAGACTGGTACATAACGTTAACGCATCTACGTTACAGGTTTATAACCGCTACAAGTACCGCGAGATAATTTGGCATATCTTGAAAAACCGTTCTGAATCGTTTGAGCAAGAATGCAAATCCAATCAGGACCAGGTAACAATACGTAGGCCAGATTATTAATCCTCATAACGTAATCTTCGGAGACTCGGGGCTCAACGTCATTTACGTAGGTCTCGTCCCCAGTGGGCAAGAGTATTGTTTAGTGACGAGTCACGTTTTAATCTGAGTGTTGCTGATGGTAGAGTACGCGTTTTTTGCCGTCTATGTGAGGGTTTAGCAGATAGTTGCTTGTTGGAGTGGGATCGGTTTGGTTTGAGGCAGCGTTATGGTTTGGGGCGGGATAATGGGTGACAGAAAAACAAATTAAAACAAATTTAGTTGTCATTCCCGGTTATCTGACGTTATATTGGCACAGTTCTCCGTTCAGTGGTCGTTCCTTTCTGCGTCAGCGTCAAGGTTTACTGATGCACGATAATGTCAGGCCACACACTGCTAGGCGCAAACGAAAATACTTCGCTAGGCACAATGTTAACGTGCTACCATGGCCGGCTTGCTCACCGGACATGAATCCAGTTAAGCACATATGGGATCTGCTCGGACGGCGGGCACGGAGAAATAACGTTCTTAATAACATTCGTGATCTTACACTTGCCATTTTCCAAGAATAGAATGCAATTCCAAATTACGCCATTCGGCGTTACGTAAGGTCGATGCGGTTGAGAATCATTGCTTTGATTCATAGGAGAGGTGTACAAAATCGGTATTGAAGAACATTCAGAAATTGAAACACATTACTTTTAAAACAAAGTACTTTTAAAATGTATACGTTAATAAACCAGTAAAACTATCAAAAAGGTTAGAGTCATGATGGTATGGTTGTTTTTAGACGTTTAGTTGCTGTATTAATATGTTAACGTAAACGCGTAGTTGAAAGGTGTTTACAAAATTGTCAGAAAACACCCGTCTATTTATAATATTTGGAATCATATGATCGTTTAAAGCGACTGACTCACAGACGGGCCGACGTTGAAAAAAAAAGAAAATGTTCTAACATCTTGAAAGTTTTGCTGCAAATGTGAAGATTATATTTAAACTAAGTTACTTATTCATATTTGATACAGAAAAAACACCAAAATATAAAGTTTAACACACTTTTATCGGTAAAAAATTTACCCCGTTAGTCACGCGGTAGATACTTTACTTATAACATTAATTTTGATGTAACCTTACAAGTAGGCCCTGTGGCTCAGTGGTCTAGATCGACGCTCTATGTTTTACTGACCGAAAGGTCGTGGGTTCGAAACCTAGTTCCGTCTAAACTTTTTTTTTCAGTTTTCATGGTGTATAGAAGCATAATATTATGTTTTTTCCATTTCGGTTTCGGGGATATTGGTTCACTTCATTGGTTGTTTAAAAGTTCATTGTAAAGGCCAATATCATGATCTACTCTTATTTATGCAGCGGTGTGAAATTAATGGTAGTGTAATCACTTAGCTACTCAGGGAGCGTATGTGGCAGATTGACTATAAATGTAGAAACTGCTGTGTCAGGGCGGTATCAGGGACTATTCATCACCTGCAATGATAGCTCTTGCGAAATTTTATTTCTGCAAATAATTTTTACTTGTTTCCACTGAAGTGACCTGATTCCATCATGGTTTCCAAAGTTATGACCCCTTAGCAATTCGGTTCAGGTGAGAGATTTAGGGCTATTATGGTCCTCTTGTTATGAAACTTGACAAAAATACTGTTAGTGAATAGACGCAATGCATGTTTTTTTGACAAATAGCTGTTTCCTGAATTAATCTCAGTACTTTATTTTATTCAGAGTTTAGCTCGATGTATATTTTATGTTAAATGCAAACCTGGTTGTCACACCGGTAAACCTTGATATTTACTTATGTGACTGATTACAGAAAAAACATATCATGCATAATAAAGTTTTGTTTTTCATAATTGTCCTATGTTTCTTTTATTTCTTTTATGTTGATAATGCCTCTGATCAGCTCAAAGCTTGGCACAAACTTTGGCACAAGAAACCAATAAAAAGTTTTTAAGAGTTTTTTTTTATTTCAACCTGTGTATAAGCCATAATTTGTTTCAGCCACACAACCGTATTTCTAAATAACAGCTTTCAACTTCATAAAATTGTTGCACGTTATGAGAAGATTGCCCTTAGTTTGTTAAGTTTTACTTCAGGTTCAAAGTGCATCCACGCATTTGACCAATAGTCTTTAACCTTCGAAGTTTAACTGGTTTAAACGGTAAAATAATTGTTTCTGTCATTTACCTGTATGTCTATGTAAGCTATAGCTTTCAACATTATAGAATTGTTGATGACACGTATTTTTTGCTGTTGTTTTACTCAAAATTGAAATTTACCGGTCTGATCAATACCTCAAACACCATTTGATCAAGGGTCTTTAAACTTCTGAATTTATCTCGCTAAATTTGTAAATTATTGGTTTTGGAGCCAGTCAATTTGCTTAACAAATGTTGTCTCTTCAAAGATTGTTTAGTCTGAGATCAGTACCGAACATCGTCATTGTTTTCAGCGCGTTGATTTAAAAAAGTTCTTAGCGTTTACTACGAATGTTTTTTCTCCCATCATTAAATAAGTTTTGTCACGCATATATTAATTTCTGCAACAAAACATTTCGATAATACAACGTGCTTTGGAAAACGAAATATCTATGGTAAAAAATTATATCTCTAATATATTTATATATATACAGAGAGAGAGAGAGAGAGAGAGAGAGAGAGAGAGAGAGAGAGAGAGAGAGCAAGAGAGAGATGCTTTAACGGCTCTTTGAAAACATTTCGATAATACAATGTACTTTGGAAAACGAAATATCTATGGTACAAAATTATATCTCTCTAATTATATATATATATATATTATACAGAGAGAGAGAGAGAGAGACAGCAAGAGAGAGATGTTTAAACGGCTCTTTGAAAATATTCACACTGATGCAAAATCTTTTATTTATTATTGGATCAACATCTTGTACTGTAAAAATCGTCTGTAAAAGTTTAAAGTAGAAGAGCTTTGATTTAACTTCAAACACAGCGAACATCTTACAAAGATGTGATGAAAAGGAACTAAGAAACGCAAAAATCTAAGAGCGAAAACTTTGCCATGGTTATAACCTTGAACAGCCTCCCACACCTTTCTTGCAGTAGATTAATGCGTTTTTATTTGAGGTGTAAAATAAATTTACTATACACATCTAGTATGAGATTCTTTTTGTGTCGCCCATTCGAAGAAACCGCGAAACAAAGGGATCGTTTTGTCCGTCGGTCCGTCACAAAAACTTAACGCTGGCTTTAACTTTGCCATTTGTTAACATTTCCTTATCAAACTTTCAAATTATATTGCTTATGACAACAGGGTCGGGATGGTGCAAAAATCTGTAGGTCAAGGTCACATTTGACAGAGTAATGCCCCTTTTTGTACTTGGATTTTGTCATGAAAAATTAACGTTGACAATAACTTTACCATTTCTTATTATTTTCTCATCAAACTTTCAAATTATATTGCTTACGACAACAGAGGCACGATGATGCCAAAATCTGTAGGTCAAGGTCACAATTGACAGAGTTATGCCCCTTTTTGTACTCGGATTTTGTCATGAAAACTTAACATTGGCTAAAACTATGCCATTTCTTAATATTTTTTCAACAAACTTTCCAATTGTAATGCTGACAATTGTATCACTTAAGAGAACACCATTTCTCAAGGGCAGAAAACCTTCAAATAATTTTGCAATGGTATGCCCCTTTTTCAACTTAAAATTTCTTGTTTAACCTTTTTGTTAATGTCCATTTCTGAAAAGTGTCAAAGATATTCCATTCAAACTTGGAATACTTGATCACCAGCAAGACCCCTGCAAAGATTGTTGGTACCTATGTCCCTGGGGTCAAAGTTAGCCCCGACCCCAGGGGTCACTTGATTTTCCTTATACTTATATATAGGAAAAAACTTCTTAAGCCTAGAAATAAATATTAGCTGACATGAGATGGGAAAGTACTCCCCCCACCTCCTCCCACCCACCCCCTCTGTATGGAACCCCCACACCCCTCCCATATTTCCTACACCCCATTTTTTACACTCCACCAGCTCCCGCCATCCCCGAGCCCGAATTTTTTTAACACCTAGGTACTTTACTTCCCATCCATCCTCAACCCCACCCCCTCCAAACCATTCCCCCTCGCCCCCTTGTGGGCCCGAATTTTTACTAAGTTACTGGACTCACCTTCACCCTCAAACACCCTCTCCCTCTCCAAACCAGTCCCTCCAGTGGCCCGATTTTTTAATACATATGTACTTAACTCCCTATCAACCTTCAATCCGCCCCTTCCAATCAGTCCCCCCGGGCCCGAATTTTTTTTTTTATTTCTATTTTTTTTTATTTTTAATACATAGGTACTTGACTCCCCATCCATCCTCAACACCCCCCCACACACACGCACAAGAAAAAATCCTCTTATATGGCTAGTTACTTGCCCTCACCCACTCATTTTTTTCACTTGGGCCTCTTGATTAACTTGGCTTATAATTTATTATCTAGCACTGAGAAAAGTGAAGCATGCTGTCTGTGGACAGGTCTTGTTGTAGCTGGATTAGCATGCTGTCTTTTCCAGCAGGCTCTTGTTTTCCCTTTTAGTTATTCTAACAGAGTACATAATGGCGACACAATTGTTCAACTGAACACCCATCTAGTTTAGATGTTACTTTTAGAGGTTATTTCCTTTCTTCCTTTCGTTGTTCGTTCGTTTGTTGCCTCTCCCTGGTTGACACAATATTAACATACTTAAAAATATTTTAAGGACAAATTATACGACGCTTTGTGGAAGGAAGCCAAGATGGAATAGACAGGAAAGAAATAGAGTAAAACTAATAATAATGAAAAAATATGTAGTTTGAAATCTGACATTTTGTTATTTGCTTTTACTGCAAAGTACAAGAAGATAATATTCTACGTTAATTTTGAAGATGTCCGTCTGACATTGTGTTCGCTGTTTTTACTGTATGCATTAACATACTTGCAAAAAATTATAGGCTAGTCTATGATAATGGCAACAAGACCTGCAAAGAGTTAAGATTTATGTATGAATTGTGAGGTGATCAAGGATAGTGCATAGAAAACCCATCTGTTTGCGAACAATGCAAAATCTTAGAAATGAATGGTAAATGTTTCAAAACAAATTCACTATAAATATTTCAGAATATCAATTTATGAAAAGTAATAAATCCACAAAAAGCTTATTTGACTTAAAATGTTTTACTGATCAAATTCAGACCTACATAGTGTTAAGCTCTATTTTCTCTGATTCATTCCCTCTTTTCTTATTTACTGATAATCGTGTTTTAAAAATGTTTCCGTTCTTTCTATATGTTCTTAGTCTTCAATGATTGTGTCCTTAGAGTATGCATCATATAACTTAAACCAATAGAATGATGATCGAGCAAGTAAACGAGAAAATGAATTTAGAAATAAATGAATGATTGAATTAATTTCATGTCATGACAAGTTTTGATTTAATGCTAAACTTCTTTTAATTCATAACAAACATTAACATTCTTTTGACGTTCAGATTTGTTTTGATTCTAAAAAGAGGGCGGATAAGTAAAACAATATGTGTCTCTCCGAATGATTCTTGACTGTCCAACAGACAGTTTTTTTGTGTACGTTATTTGATTTAGACAGCTTTAGTCCGTAAATCCAAATCAAGCATCAAAAGACACGTCCCTTTTAAATTCAGGCTATTTTATTCATACAATTTCGTACAACGACGTCACCACACTTGACTGTTTAACGATCATCAGAATACGGATGAAAAGCCAAGCAAACACTTTTACCATTCCTTAAAAAAATATCGACTTAAAATTTGCTTTTTCATTCTTGATGTTAAGCCTCCGAAACAGGCATTTTCGCATAAACAAAATACCTTTCCGCTAACGTTTCTTAGAAAAATGACCAATTTCAATGAGGTTTACATTTCAGATCGTGCCTGATATGTATATAAGTTAGTTCTTATGCCTTATTCCTTTTTTGAATAAGGAATAGAGAACTACTTCCTTATTCCTTATTCAAATCTGAATAAGGAACAGAAGAAGAAGAATTTATCCAAAAAATAAAATTTATGCTTGATAAGCAACCGAGAAACACTGAAAATATTTAAAAGGAACAGAAGATATAACACATCCAAAAACGTTACGGACAACTTCAAATAATTTAAAAAAAAAACATTTGCAAATAAAAAATCATTCACCATATGATTATTAAATCATAAACAATGTATAAAAACAAAATGAGGAACCAGTTCCTTATTCCTTATTCATATGCGAACAAGGAAATGCAGAGAAATGCAGCAATTGCAATTATTTTTATAAATCTGCATTAGAATTGTAAAGATCTATCAGCAAAATCACTGCATAAATCATCTGCATCTAAACATTTGGGAAAAGTTCAGTTAAAAAACGGAAACGCATTTGAAACACAACAATGTTTCACTTAAGCAAGTCGAGTGGAATATTTAATAAAAATATTTATGCTAGATCAGTAACAGAGAAAACACTGAAAAGAGAACAGAAGATATAACACATGCAAACCCTGAAATAAGAAGTTAAAATGATTAAAAAAGAATTTGCAAATCTAAAATCATTTATCATATTATCATCAAAGCATTGATGTATCAGAGCAATGGAAAAAATGTACAAAACGAATAAGGAATAGGAAACCATTTCCTTATTCCTTATTAAAATCCGAAGAAGATACGCAGAGGAATGCAGCAATTGCAATTATATGTTATAAATCTGCATTAGAATTGTAAAGATCTTCAAAATTTCTGCATAAAGCATCTGCATCTTAACATTTTGAAAAAAATGTTCAAGTGCTTGCAAAGATGTTCTTAAAATATCCAGAGACTCGTGTCTCCATAACTTTCACATGTGTCGTGAATAGGAAGTAAGGGGGCAGGGGACATATTCGAACTTTGGCCCTGGTGAAATTTCTTAATAAAACAGACTTGGTGTTTTCAAGGTATTGAAAATTATTGAGAATATTTTGTTAGTGTAGTTCTTTTGTCATTCGGGAGGAAGTGAAATGAGCAATATTTCTGGATTTGTGCACGAAACTAAAAATTTGGTAGCTTTGTATGTATGTGTGACTCTTCAAAAGGCGGTATTGAAACTGAGAATGTAAACACTGACTGCTGCTGCAAAACTGGTGAGGGTTTTTGACTTTTTTTATTTTGCGAAAACATCTAAACGTATGACGGCTTCTTTATTGAGCATTTTTGAAGTTTTCAATAACTGTACAGCAGATAAATATTACCATTAAAAAAATTGGAGCTATTTTGAATGTTGTACATCTTCATGAAGTTTGGCCATATTCAATTTTTTCCACTGTGATATTGGGTGGGTGGGGGGAACTATAAATTGCTATCAGATTTTATTATCAGGAGCAATGAATAAAAACTGTTATTTTCTTGAATGTATATTATATATCCCTGAATAATGCAAAGTTACAGGTTTGTTGCTTGTGTAGATTGTTTCGAAATAATTAGAATGGTGTTCACTGCCACTCGGACCTTAGAAACTGCTCATTTTTATATCCCTGACGCCTAAATTAAATGGTTCAGTACACTACAATTGCCAGAACACGCCCGTTCCCCGCCGCAGTAATATCTTGCTTTATTACCCTTCCAGATTTTTTTCTCCTTTTTGATTGGCTATCGATCCGCCGAAAAATATTGTTATAACCGGGCCAGACAGGTAATATACACATTAAATTTCCCCTTTGGGTACCCCATGTTGTAAACAACATGCGCTCTGACGATGCGCGTACGGTTCGATGCTGTAAAGTGTAAATTCCGATATACAAGCACATTTTAATTCTCAAATAAAATATATTTACCAAAATAGAGTAATGATAAATATTCTCATCAGTATTTGAAACAAATATGACCTCGCAAAACCTTGATATTAATTACTAAAAAAGTGTCTTGAACAGACTTCTCCTTTTCTCTTGTTTACATTCGTTAGGTACGAAAGCAAAAACTTCATGTAGATCTACAGACGAACTATTGAAATACAAATAAAAAAGTTAAAGAAAATAATCTGTACTGAATGCGCGGAAATATTAGCCCAAATTTATGGCTTTCATTAAAGATATAAATTTAATATTCAAAAAATCATAAATATCACTTCTGGGAAAATACCGTTTTTTTTGCCAGCACAAATTATGTTGTGACGTCATTTTGCGGTGAAGGGGTACCCTAAAGGGAATCTTATTTCGACGTTTCATTTCAAACAGCAATGATTTATTTTAAAATCGTCTTACTCTGCAGGGGAACGGTCATAAAATTATTATTTGGGTTTTTGAGTGATATATGTGGATATATACCTGCCAAGATAAAATATCACCCGAGCCGTAAGTATGAGTCAAATTCATAAATAAATAAGTTATGACAATTCAAGCATAATACAATAATGGGACTTTCACGATCTATGTTATTTAAGGTGGAATTCATACTTGAATAAATCAACGTGTCAGCTTTGTCAGAAGTGTTGTTTTGTCCAAGTATGAATTAAATCCGTAAATAAATGACAAAGTTTTGACAATTTAAGTCAAATTCAATCATGTGACCTTGACAGTCAAGGTCATTTTAAGGTCAAGGTCATACACGAATTATGACAAAATTCATTAATTTGACCTTAAAGGTGATGGTCATTTATGAGTCAAGGTCAAGTTCAGTCAGGCCTGCTAAAAGGTCGTGTCCAAAGGGTTGTTGTGTCAAATTATGAAGACAATCCAGCTATTTATAAGAAAGTTATGGCCAATTCTAGCTAAATTCAATAATTTTACCTTGAAGTTGAAGGTCATTTATGAGACAAGGTCAAGTTCAGTTCGGTCTGACCTGCTTAAATGCCTTGTCCAAAGGATTGATGTGTCCTTTTATGAAGAGTATCTAACTATCAATAACAAAGTTAAGGCCAATTTTAGTAGAATTCAATATTTTTACCTTGAATGTGAAGGTCTTTTATGAGTGAAAGTCATTTTTTTTCTAGTCTGCTTGAAAGCCTTGTCCAAAGAGTTGATGTGTCCAAGCATAAAGACGATCAAACTATTGATAACAAAGTTATTGTCATAACTTAAATATAAGAGAGAGAAACACTGCTTAGGTTAATATATCTTTTATTATAGAAACATGTGGAACAAAGCGCAACTAAATGATCACTGGGTATACATCATTTATAGCAGAATCAGAGAGGCGACTATAATACATCTATGGGAGTGGTTTATATGTGTCTTTCATTAAAATAAATAACAACTCTCCCCTTTTTAATTTGAAAGTTTAAGTCAGGCATAATTTTAATTATCAGTATCACAAACTTTCAATTCTTATAGCAAGTCTATAGATATTTTTTACATTGAGAATGAATGAAATATTTTCCCCATCATTAAATACATCTGGAAATTTTCACGTGAATGTTTATTATCTTAATCACCTTTATACACTGATATATTCAGAGACATCATTGTTCTGTTAATCATGATAATTAGTTTATAGTCATAATAAAACTGTAATTGCTCTATCATTGGGGAGTAACAGTTTACTGTCATAGTTACATAGATAATCACTTTTTTAATTGAAACCATATCTGCCTGGTGGTTTTCTGTCTGTTAATGGGTATCACCTTTCTGCCATTTTGACATTTTCTGTTCACTTCCGAAGATAACAGGTGTATGACTCGAAGTGACCTGAGTTTTCTCTTTGCTAATTGGTGTACTACTTATCCCGCATTTTTCCTGAGAAATTGCCGTACTGCGGGATGGAACATTTTGCGGTAATGATTTTTCATAATCAGGTAATGTTTCTTCTGGATTCTTCTGGGATTTAGGTTTAATCATTTCAAATCTTCGCAACTGATACATATTTCGGCGCTGCAACAGCTGAGACTAAATCCATAGAAGGAAAATGTAATAAGAGGGAAATGAAGATTAAATACAATATGATAAAGAATAAGTTTTACATAACGTTTTAAATTTCTTAATTCAATCATTTTACAAGACAATTACATTGCTACTTTATCAAAGTTTGTCTCTTGTTGCTGATTGCAGAGCACATTTAACTTCCTTTCATTGTACCTCATTTGAAGGAGCATGATTACAGTGCAGCTGATTCACATAGATAATGATACATCAGATGTATTTGGTAAATGAAAAGAGCAGCAGTCATAGGTCTTCTGCATTTTATAAAAGCATTAAAACATAAAAATTGGTTAAAATTTAAAAAAAATGCAACACGTCATTACTTCAATGCGGCAAATGACGTCACTCGGCAATTTGCAAAAAGTTATTAAAATCATACAACAATTTTTTTTTATATGAAATATACATATGCAAATATCTATTATTTACGTAAAAGGTATCATAAATTTGGAAATGTATTTAAATATATAGTAAAATTTGTATTAAACAGAAACAGCAGTAAAGTACTGAAAACAAATGTAAAATTAACTCCGTAATGAAAGTACAAATATGAAACATACCCTGTAACGTCCCCGCTGGACCATTTCTTCCATCATTTCTTCCTAAAGTTTGTAAAAACTGGTTAAACTATACTTAGCTAATACGACATTATTGGAATATTAATATTTTAAAACCTGTCTTCTATCCGTATGACCTTAACATATTTTACGTGACAAAAATAAGAGGTCAAACTTTTGGTTTCTGATAACAGTATTCATAAATGTCTTTGTATATGTAGGTCTATGTTATACATCTGACAACCGGGGAAAATCCAGAAAAGATACAAGTGGAAAGTTCATGAAAGAGGTTCACTGAACAACGCTTTATGGATAATTTCAGAACAATGGACCTTTTTGATTTCATTAAAATAAAAATCATTGTTGGCTTTTAAGATTAGTTCCATATATAGGTGATGTAAAGCAACTGATTAATCGAGCGGGACATTTAGTTGACTAGATGACATTATTTTAAGAACACAAACCGAATTTTAAAATAAAAAACCTAAAACGAATTATCAGGGCTCTATGCCTTCGGATTTTATACAGGAAGACATTATAAAAGTTTGTTCTATTTTTCAGACCTAACATCTAGTATATGCTTATTAAAATTTCTTCGATTCTTCTTGTCAAATGTATTGCGTTTTTATGGAAAACGAAAACCATTATTTCACCTAGGATAAGAACGTAAACAAATGATCGGAACATTTATCTTACAGAATAACTGCTAAGCACGACAAAATGAACATTAGAAAAGATATTTATATATCTCATCAACATTATGCGTCGTATGACACTGACCTTTGTCATGTTTGTTACGTTACAAAATTAGAGAGCCTTAACCTACTAGTCTCTGACAATAATATTCTAAAAGTGTTTGCAGGTGTAGGTTTAAACATCTGGAAACCGGGGAAAAGCAAAACAAACCACAAAGGCAAAGTAAGAAAAAATCTTGGTTTAGATCCGCTGGACAATCATTCATGCAACATTTCGAAAGTCTGGGTATTTGATTTCATTTACAGAATACTCTTTGTTTTGTATCAAGAAAATAATCAATATATTTCATGTAAACCATGTGATCAATCGGGCTCGACTGTTAGTCAACTGAAAGCAATATTGATAATATTTAACAGTTATATTTATTGTATTTGTATAATACCGTATACGTGGTTTTTTCTGCGGTGACTTTATTTCTGCGTATTCTGCGGTCACTTTCAACGCCGCAGAAATAAAATCCGCAGAATATTCCACCCTGTTTTGGCGTGTTTACCTACCACGTGTCCGACATTTTGATCTGTATTGGACTAAAGTAATTACGACTAACAGATTATACAGAATGGTTGGTCATCGGATTGTATAACATTGCCGTCGGCTACTAGTAAATACATAATCTGTGTTTGTAAAGTAGATGTATTTTATGTAATTATGTCAATTTATGAATAAAGAGACACTAGAGGACTTTTTGCCTCTGAATATGACCGCCGCTCGTAAATAAACTATGTATGGTGTGCACAAGTAGTCGGAATAGATTCAATGATAACATGTACTGATCATGAAACTACATTGTATTCATATTCGTATTATTAAAATAAATTCAAATAATGTTCGATCATCACTTTCTCCTTAAATCCGACATTTTAACCTTCTATATGCATAATTTACAGTACTGAATTTGACGAAGGAGCCATGATTGAGTTACGCAGGAAATAATTGTTTTATTGATCAGTTGTTGTTTTTTGACTAGGATGTATTACAATGGTTGTGAAAAGTCTGTCCTTCATTGGCTGAAAATGTCACAGTGTATACCAGGGCAGAATACAAGTAAGCCAAACGGCCAGCTTCTATATCATCTTTGATGCTGGAAATTTTAAATAAGAGTAAATTGATAGAAACTTGATACAATGTGAAGCAAGGTACAACTTTTATGAACTTTGTTGCTCGGCTAAAAAGAATTGAGAATCATTTCTGAAGCTCTGTGATTGCTAAACTTTTATTAGATTTTAAGATGATAGATAAACATTTTAGAAACAGTCTAAGACGTTCTTTTGGACGGAGATATATTTTCATATATATAGAATATCACACTGGAACCAAATCTTTCGAATATCTGTTATATCTAAGCTGATTATCGACTCTCGTGTTGTTCTTGTTTGTATGGAGTACAGGAGCTGCCATGATGCAATAGCTTGTATAAATTATAATACCAGCAGGGTTGTGTGCATACAGGTTATTCCCCTTTCCCTATGAGGTTCTTTTGTGGGACTTGTTCAACTATCAGAAGATGAGAGTGTGTAAGGTTAGAATGTCCAATACGTAGACGACAAATGACAATCACTACAAGGAACACGTAACGTTAAAATCTCAGTATTTAGAGCTGTTTTGGCAGCTTTATCTGCTGCCTCATTATCCTGAATTCCTATATGGCTAGGAGCCAACAAAATACGTATTATCTCAGAATACTGAAGAAGACAAGTATGTTGTTGTAAGTATTTCATGATCAAGGGCTTGCATAGCCGATGAAGAGAAAGTGAAAATAAGATATCTAAAATAATTATGAGTTTCAATATGATCCATAGCTAGTCCGATTGCTTTAAGTTCAGCTGAAAAGATAGAATAAAATTATTAGGAAGCCGAAAAAAAGAACGTTTCATCTGCTATTACAGCTGTAGCAGTTACATTGCTTTTTTTAGCAATCTGTGTAAATGTATTCATAATTATAAAATTGTTGTCTTATTTCATTGTATTTTATTTTGAATATTTCAGGACTGGTTGTATCTATCTTATCTTTAGCAAGATCTAGGTCTAGACATTCGAGGTATTGACTGTAGCGTATGCTAAATGGAGGAATAGTTTTGTCTCTTTTTTGAAAGGGATCTGTTTACGTATGATTGAAAACAGTTTTGAAAGTGGGATTGCTTGGACTTGATTTGAGATTAAGAAAATATTGCAGACCAAGTTTATGTCTTCTCAAATATAAAGATGGTCCATTTGATTCAGCATATAAGCTAGCAACCGGAGAAGTTCTGAAAGCACCAAGTGCCACTCGAAGCCCCTGATGGTAAATAGTGTCTAATATTTTGATGTAAGAGTTTCTTGCTGAACATAGCTATAGTTAAGTTTAGATCTCATAAGAGATCTGTAAAGTCACAAAATAACTTTACGATCGGCGTCCCAATCCATACTGGAAACCATTAAGAGAGATTAAGAGCTTTTTGGTATTTTTCTGAGGATCTTTGCTGAGGGAAATAAAAAATTGAATCAAATATAAGACCAAGAAATTTAAATTCTTTCATGACTTCAATAGGTGTGCCGTCATGGGTTAAATCAGGATCTAGATGTACTTTGCGAAGTTTACAAAATGCATACATTTTGTTTGGGGTTTTGAAAACTCAAAACCATTTTCATTTGACTATACGTGTAAATTATGTAAAACTTGTTGTAATTACCTTTCAATGGTATACATGTGATAAATTTTTGATAGATTTGTAACAGACAAAAAGTCGTCAACATAAATAAAACACTCTATAAAAGGGCTGACGGCTTTGATAATGTTGTTGATTTTAACACTAAATAGTGTCACAGAAAGGATACAACCTTGAGGAACACTCATGTCCTGTTCGTTTGGATGAGATAGTGTATTAACAACACGAACTTTGAAACTGGCGGTCTTTTAAAATGAAAAATAAAAAAGGCAAGGCGACCTATGAGTCCACAATTATGGAGATCCTGCATAATGTCAATCTTTCAAGTAGTATTATATGCACCTTCAAGATCAAAAAAGATAGAAACAAACTTTTCCTTTTTTAAAAATGCTTCTCGTGTGAGAGGTTCAAATTTAAATAGATGATCTAATGTGTTTCTTTGTTTTCGAAAACCAGATTGAAAGGAGGTGATAAAGTTGTATTTCTAGAAACCATACAAGGCTGGTATTTACAATACTTTCAATGAATTTGAAAACACAACTTGACAGAACTATAAGACGGTAATTTGAAGGATTTGTTTAATCTATTAGGTTTGGAAAGAGGGATAATAATGGCTTCTTTCCAAGATTTAGAAGAATCCCAGTTTGCAAGTCTTCATTATAGATGTAAGTAAACGGTGTAAGGCTGATTCAGGAAGATGGGATGTTTAAAGAATTGGTAATGGATTTTATCTGATCCAGTCGCAGTGTCGTGTGCTCATTTGAGCTAGCTTAAGCTCTTTACATGAGAATACTTTATTGTTAAATAACTAAATTCAAGATTGCGTTTTTTCCCTTCTATTTTTTGTATGTATGTTTGAAACTGCGCTGAAGATTTTAGTTGATGACTTGTTTTCAAATTTGTTAGCTTTAGTGTCTGCAATTACTTCTTTAAATATTGCTATAGCAGATGATGTTTTAAACAGTTGAATTAAGTTATGGCTATTTTGCCAGAGAGTTTCCTCACCATATCCCAATATTTCTTTATGAATGATCTGGATTTAAGGTTAGAACATACTGTCGCCATGATGTGCGTTTGTTTTGTTTGACAGTTCTACGATCTCAGGCAATTTTGCAATATCGTATGGTTTTCTGGGTAAGTCTCAGATTAATTGGTCTGAGAGCAATTGTCCGTTTTCATATAGCCGTCTTACATTCCTCATTAAACGAAAACTTGTATAGATGTTGTGGAAAAATCGTGGCTTGAGGTATTGCATTCTCAGCACCCGTGATGATTAAAGATATAAAAAGTTTTGATGGTTCTTTGTAATCAAGTAATTTGTCTGGTGAATTGGTTTGTTTACTTTAAGCCCGAAAGAACCCCCAATATGCCTGGTGAAGCTTCCAATTTGTTGGGCGTACCTGAACTAAAGGACCTTCTTCTCAGATTGATTCGTAAACGGTAACTTGTCAGTGTCAACCTTCTTTTTTAAGAAAAGTTTCCTGAAGACTGTTAGTAGTTTGAATTGAGATAAAAATAATTAGAATTTGTGTGTTGTTGCTGATGATGTCTGAGATTTGGCTGAGGTAATATTTGCATAACTGTTTTGATTTGTTAATTTCTCTCGGTCGAATTGTCTTTGGTGGTAGATTGTTCTTGCATCTGAAAAGCTTGTTTGATTCAGGGTTTTTATTTTATAATTTTTCTTTCCTTTTTCCAGACGGGACGGTCTCTAGAGTCAGAAGAATGACTTTCTCGACAGTTGAAACACTTGTAAGGTCTAGAGCAATTTTTAATATCATTGTCCGAACATACAAATGCTCATTTTGGACTGACAGGGTCTTTGTTACAATGATTTTCATGGTGACCATATCGCTTGCAATCAAAGCGGATTTGGTGTGTAGACAGCAACGTTTACAAATTGATAGTCAATTTTAATCTTTTGCCGGTAAATCTGGTGTTGAAAACTTTAAGATATCTGGGTATCTTTGATTTTATGTCAGAGACATGTCGTGGAGACAGGTTTTGTTTGATTTCTTCTGTTGATTCACACAGTGATAAATCCATGCATCTAATAACTCCTTTTGATGAATTTAAGGGGTTATGTGGTGAAACTTACACTGGGATATTAAAAAAGGACTTTTGTTCCGATTTTTAAAACTGATTTAGGGGTCCCAATTATTGACGATAATTACTTTTAATGACAAAAGGACACAATTCGGTGTTTGCCTTCTTTTTTTCGAGTGATTAAATGACTGAAAATCGTGAAAAGGCAGTTGTTGGTATGGTGGACGTTTTCGAGTCTGACTTCGTTTCTGACAGAAAACACTAGATTTTTTATGAATTAGCCCTGTTAAGGAGTAATTTTATCAACGATGCTCCTCACCCACCTCGGAGCCCAACAAGGGGAAATGATCGTAGTGGTAACCAACTCTAGATCATAATAAGGATACATCAGAGATATATTCAGCATGAAAGGATTTGGCTAGATGAATGTTGTCTCGTAGAAAATCCTACCAAGAACATAATCTTTGAGAAAACACAACAGGCGGTCAAACAGAAGTCCTTCAACTGATTAGCCGATGAGCCATAGCCTTCTAGCGCCTTGATTCGGAAAGAGAAGTAAAATGCATATTGGAAATTGTTTAATATAACAATAGATATAACAAGTACAGGTGAAGAGTATATCAAAGCTCCGTATGACCAGCCGTTTGGTCGAGGACGCACCTTCCTGTTGTCCTGTTTAACTCAACTTATGACCAAAGTAGTGTGTTACAAGCATAGAGATATTACAAGCAATTATCCATACCCACTCAACCACCAAGATCCCATCATCAAACGACACAGGTTGCAGCCTATGGCAAACAGGCAGATACATTGAGGGAATTGTATTCTCTACAGAATGGCAGCTGGTTTATTTCTATCCCCCACCCAGCTTGGGGAAATTTATGCAAGACATATTACTTGATATCAAATATACATATACAAATATTTATCACTTACTTAATTGGTACCATGAATTTGAAAGTATATTTGAATAAAAAGGAACATTTGAATTAAACAGAAAAAAAACAGTAAAAAACTGATAACAAATGTGCTGTGTAATTAGCGAACATGTTACGACCTCGAAATAGGCAAAGCTCTTAGTTCCTCGCAAACAGAAATAGTTTTGAATTCCTTTAAATATTTTATTTCTCTATGCATTATCTATTTTGTCGTATATTTTGGCTATAAATACTATTTGATACCAAAAACAATATATGTTATGTTATAACATGTTACGTTCCATTACGTAACGCCACGTTACATTAGTTATATTATGTAGATAACTGAGTATTAAGTAGTAGATAATATAGGATAATGTCTTATTTACCGTTGTTAATTTACAGACTAATTTCACTTGTCATTATTTTTCAAGAAAATCACAAACATTCCTTTTTATTTTTGTGCTATCAATGTTTGTCTCTTGTTGCTGATTACGGAGCACATTTCACTTCGTTTATTTGTACCTCATTTTAATGAGCATTAATAACATCGTTGCTGATTCTTTTTGTGGTATATCATATGTCTTTGGAAAATGAAAAGAGCAGCAGACATACATCTTTTTGATTTTATAAAAGTATTATTGTTTTAAACAAAAAAGATGCAAAGCGTAATAACTTTAATGTGGTAAGTAAGATCACTTAGCAGTTTGACAAAGTTTGTTTAAAAGTCATACAAAAATCTTTCTAGATCTTGAATAAAGATAAGCAATTATCCATTTCTTACATTTTAGTTATCATGAATTTGAAAGTATACTTAAATATATAGCCAAATTTGTATTAAACAGAAGCAGCGGTAAAATACCGACAACAAATGTGAAATTTACTGTGTAAATAGAGTACAAATTATGAAACATATTATTACACGGTAAAACTGCATCCTTGATTCCATCATCTTATTCTGATACTTTGAAGCAACTGGTTAAACAATACTGAGCTGATACGACATTACTGACATGTTAATATCGTTAGTCCTACCTTCTAGATAACAATATATATATATATCATCGTGGCTATATGTAGAAGATTTAAGATTTGTTTTGGTTTCTCATAAACAGTCTAGATTATGTTGCTTCTAGTATTTTCTTTGTTTATACAAAAGTCAGAGAGTTTCTTGAAGCGGGGTCTTTAGGTAATTTTGGTCATAAATTATTTGATTAAATTTTTATCATTGACAATTATATTTGGAAATATTTTTAATTAAACTGTTTAAGGATTTTTTTAACAATATGTGGAAATACTTTATGGACTTTTGTGGAAAATACTTCAACAGTGATTAAGAGCTTAAGACAATTAACACTTACCAGGATCAGATCAGACAGGATAATTAATTTATTTTAGGACTACACCAAATCTAGGTACTGTAGAAAAGATTTTTTTGTTACTTTGTGTAATTGTACTTTTAACCAGTTAGTAATTTGTTTTAGAATAAATCTTTGTTATTGTGTAATAGTTTGTTAGTGTTTTTTCTTTATGTTACTATTTTGATTTTGACCGTAACAATATAAACGATATACCGTGCAATTAAAGGTCACTCTTGCAATAACTAAGTGAAAACAGCTTCTTATTCACATTATCATGAAACCAAACCACGAACTTTCTTGTTGTAAATCAAGATGCATTTTATAAAAGCATAAACAACACTAAAACTGGTTTTGTACTTTTAAATTTAATCATATTGTAAAATTTGTATTAAATGGAAACAGCTGAAATAAAGTACTGAAAACAAATGTAAAAGTAACTGTGTAATGAAAGTACAAAGATGAAACATACCATGTCACGGTTCCGCTGCATCATTTTTTCCAACACTTTTCTCTTTTGAAATTTTGAAGAAACTGGTTAAAAACTTAGCTTTAACGGCATTATTGAAATGTTTCTTATTCACATTATCATGAAACCAAAGCAATATCTTTCTTGTTGTAAACAAATGCATGTTATTAAAGCATTAAAACAATGAAATTGGTTGAAACTAAAAATTGCATCACGTCATTACTTTAATGTGGCAGATGAGAACACTCGGCAGTTTGGCGAAGTTTTTTTTAATTCATACAAAAAACCTATCTTGATATGAAAAATACATATATAAATATCTATTTTTACGAAATAGGTATTATGAATTTTGAAATTTATTTAATCATATTGTTTAACTTGTATTAAATAGAAACAACAATAAAGTACTGAAAACAAATGTAAAATTAACTGTGTAATGAAAGTACAAAGATGAAACATACCATGTCACGGTTCCGCTGCTCCATTTCTTCCAACATTTTTTCCTCCTGTAATTTTGAAGAAACTGGTTAAAAAAACTTAGCTTTAACGGCATTATTGAAATGTTTCTTATTCACATTATCATGAAACGCTGCTCCATTACTTCCCACGTTTTTTCCTTTTGAAATTTTGAAGAAACTGGTTAAAAAACTTAGCTTTAACGGCATTATTGAAATGTTTCTTATTCACATTACCATTAAACCAAATCAGGATTGTTCTTATTGTAAACAAATGCATGTTATTAAAGCATTAAACAATAAAATTGGTTGAAACTAAAAATTGCATCACGTCATTACTTTAATGTGGCAGATGAGAACACTCGGCAGTTTGGCGAAGTTTTTTTTTTTAATTCATACAAGAAACCTATCTTGATATGAAAAATACATATATAAATATCTATTATTTACGAAATAGGTATTATGAATTTTGAAATTTATTTAATCATATTGTTTAACTTGTATTAAATAGAAACAACAATAAAGTACTGAAAACAAATGTAAAATTAACTGTGTAATGAAAGTACAAAGATGAAACATACCATGTCACGGTTCCGCTGCTTACTTTCTTCCCACGTTTTTCCCTTTTGAAATTTTGAAGAAACTGGTTAAAAAACTTAGCTTTAACGGCATTATTGAAATGTTTCTTATTCACATTATCATGAAACCAAACCACGAACTTTCTTGTTGTAAATCAAGATGCATTTTATAAAAGCATAAACAACACTAAAACTGGTTTTGTACTTTTAAATTTAATCATATTGTAAAATTTGTATTAAATGGAAACAGCTGAAATAAAGTACTGAAAACAAATGTAAAATTAACTGTGTATTGAAAGTACAAAGATGAAACATACCATGTCACGGTTCCGCTGCTTCATTTCTTTCAACATTTTTTCCTTTTGAAATTTTGAAGAAACTGGTTAAAAAACTTAGCTTTAACGGCATTATTGAAATGTTTCTTATTCACATTATCATGAAACCAAAGCAATATCTTTCTTGTTGTAAACAAATGCATGTTATTAAAGCATTAAAACAATGAAATTGGTTGAAACTAAAAATTGCATCACGTCATTACTTTAATGTGGCAGATGAGAACACTTGGCAGTTTGGCGAAGTTTTTTTTTTAATTCATACAAGAAACCTATCTTGATATGAAAAATACATATATAAATATCTATTATTTACGAAATAGGTATTATGAATTTTGAAATTTATTTAATCATATTGTTTAACTTGTATTAAATAGAAACAACAATAAAGTACTGAAAACAAATGTAAAATTAACTGTGTAATGAAAGTACAAAGATAAAACATACCATGTCACGGTTCCGCTGCTCCATTACTTCCCACGTTTTTTCCTTTTGAAATTTTGAAGAAACTGGTTAAAAAACTTAGCTTTAACGAAATGTTTCTTATTCACATTACCATTAAACCAAATCAGGATTGTTCTTATTGTAAACAAATGCATGTTATTAAAGCATTAAACAATAAAATTGGTTGAAACTAAAAATTGCATCACGTCATTACTTTAATGTGGCAGATGAGAACACTCGGCAGTTTGGCGAAGTTTTTTTTTTTTTTAATTCATACAAGAAACCTATCTTGATATGAAAAATACATATACAAATATCTATTTTTACGAAATAGGTATCATGAATTTTGAAATTTATTTAATCATATTGTAAAATTTGTATTAAATAGAAACAAAAATAAAGTACGGAAAACTAATGTAAAATTAACTGTGTAATGAAAGTACAAAGATGAAACATACCATGTCACGGTTCCGCTGCTCCATTACTTCCCACGTTTTTTCCTTTTGAAATTTTGAAGAAACTGGTTAAAAAACTTAGCTTTAACGGCATTATTGAAATGTTTCTTATTCACATTACCATTAAACCAAATCAGGATTGTTCTTATTGTAAACAAATGCATGTTATTAAAGCATTAAACAATAAAATTGGTTGAAACTAAAAATTGCATCACGTCATTACTTTAATGTGGCAGATGAGAACACTCGGCAGTTTGGCGAAGTTTTTTTTTTTAATTCATACAAGAAACCTATCTTGATATGAAAAATACATATATAAATATCTATTATTTACGAAATAGGTATTATGAATTTTGAAATTTATTTAATCATATTGTTTAACTTGTATTAAATAGAAACAACAATAAAGTACTGAAAACAAATGTAAAATTAACTGTGTAATGAAAGTACAAAGATGAAACATACCATGCCACGGTTCCGCTGCTTACTTTCTTCCCACGTTTTTCCCTTTCGAAATTTTGAAGAAACTGGTTAAAAAACTTAGCTTTAACGGCATTATTGAAATGTTTCTTATTCACATTATCATGAAACCAAACCACGAACTTTCATGTTGTAAATCAAGATGCATTTTATAAAAGCATAAACAACACTAAAACTGGTTTTGTACTTTTAAATTTAATCATATTGTAAAATTTGTATTAAATGGAAACAGCTGAAATAAAGTACTGAAAACAAATGTAAAATTAACTGTGTATTGAAAGTACAAAGATGAAACATACCATGTCACGGTTCCGCTGCTCCATTTCTTTCAACATTTTTTCCTTTTGAAATTTTGAAGAAACTGGTTAAAAAACTTAGCTTTAACGGCATTATTGAAATGTTTCTTATTCACATTATCATGAAACCAAACCACGAACTTTCATGTTGTAAATCAAGATGCATTTTATAAAAGCATAAACAACACTAAAACTGGTTTTGTACTTTTAAATTTAATCATATTGTAAAATTTGTATTAAATGGAAACAGCTGAAATAAAGTACTGAAAACAAATGTAAAATTAACTGTGTATTGAAAGTACAAAGATGAAACATACCATGTCACGGTTCCGCTGCTCCATTTCTTTCAACATTTTTTCCTTTTGAAATTTTGAAGAAACTGGTTAAAAAACTTAGCTTTAACGGCATTATTGAAATGTTTCTTATTCACATTATCATGAAACCAAAGCAATATCTTTCTTGTTGTAAACAAATGCATGTTATTAAAGCATTAAAACAATGAAATTGGTTGAAACTAAAAATTGCATCACGTCATTACTTTAATGTGGCAGATGAGAACACTCGGCAGTTTGGCGAAGTTTTTTTTTTTTTAATTCATACAAGAAACCTATCTTGATATGAAAAATACATATATAAATATCTATTATTTACGAAATAGGTATTATGAATTTTGAAATTTATTTAATCATATTGTTTAACTTGTATTAAATAGAAACAACAATAAAGTACTGAAAACAAATGTAAAATTAACTGTGTAATGAAAGTACAAAGATGAAACATACCATGTCACGGTTCCGCTGCTCCATTTCTTTCAACATTTTTTCCTTTTGAAATTTTGAAGAAACTGGTTAAAAAACTTAGCTTTAACGGCATTATTGAAATGTTTCTTATTCACATTATCATGAAACCAAAGCAATATCTTTCTTGTTGTAAACAAATGCATGTTATTAAAGCATTAAAACAATGAAATTGGTTGAAACTAAAAATTGCATCACGTCATTACTTTAATGTGGCAGATGAGAACACTCGGCAGTTTGGCGAAGTTTTTTTTTTTTAATTCATACAAGAAACCTATCTTGATATGAAAAATACATATATAAATATCTATTATTTACGAAATAGGTATTATGAATTTTGAAATTTATTTAATCATATTGTTTAACTTGTATTAAATAGAAACAACAATAAAGTACTGAAAACAAATGTAAAATTAACTGTGTAATGAAAGTACAAAGATGAAACATACCATGTCACGGTTCCGCTGCTCCATTTCTTTCAACATTTTTTCCTTTTGAAATTTTGAAGAAACTGGTTAAAAAACTTAGCTTTAACGGCATTATTGAAATGTTTCTTATTCACATTATCATGAAACCAAAGCAATATCTTTCTTGTTGTAAACAAATGCATGTTATTAAAGCAATAAAACAATGAAATTGGTTGCAACTAAAAATTGCATCACGTCATTACTTTAATTCGGCAGATGAGAACACTCGGCAGTTTGGCGAAGTTTTATTTAATTCGTACAAGAAATCTGTCTTGAAATAAAATATACATATGCAAATATCTATTATAAGTATCATGAATTTTGAAATTTATTTAAACATATCGTAAAATTTGTAAGATAAAACAGACCATATCACAGTTCAGTTGCTTGATTTCTTCCATCATTATTTCCTTTTGAAATTTTTAAGAAACTGGTTATGTTCTAGGAGGTAACAACCACTGTCTTTGGACAAGTTTAATAGAAAACAATTTATCTGTTTGATTCACGGGATTTTCTCACGTTGTCTGCCAGACTATTCGTGTAACAATATTTACAATGGGTATAAAATCACTACAAGGAACATGGAAAGGTAAATTCTCAGTATTTAGAACTATGTTATGGGTGGATGAAATGGTCTTTATTATGTTTCTGGTTGTTTGGCTGTATTTGTTTTGGATATAGGAGGGGTGTACCACCTGTAGCAGAGGTGTTCCGCCTGCTTGTGGAGTTGAAGGTGAGGGCAAAGGTGTAGATGATGTCAAAGTTTGTGGTTCCGAGTTATTTTCCTTTTGAAGTAGATCAGAAAATTCATTTGCTGTGTTTGTAAATTTTGTTATTATTTTTAAGAATATAATTGCATGTATGTTTTGCTGAATTCGTGTATGGTGCCATTGAAGATGTCTGAGAATTGGCTTAAGATATATTTGCTTAACTGTTTTGATTTGTTAGTTTCTCTTTGTCTAATTATCTCTGATGGTAGATTGTTCTTGCATTTGGATAACTCATTTGATTCAGGGTTATTTATTTTATTTTTTTCCCCTTTTTCCTGACGGGACAGTCTCTAGAGTCAGAAGGATGACAGTTGAAACACTGGTAAGGTCTCGCTCAACTTTAACTGTCATAGTCCGAACCTTCAGATGCTCATTTGGGACAGACAGGATCTTTGTTACACTGATTTTCATGGTGACCATACCGCTGGCAATCACAAAACCGCAGCGGATTTGGTATGTAGACAGCAACGTTTACAAATTGATAGCCTATTTTAATTTTTGCCGGTACGTCTGTTGTAGAGAACGTTAGGATGTAAGTGTTGGTATCTTTGATTCTTTTAATGTCAGAAACTTGTTGTGGAGACAGGTTTTGTTTGATTCCTTCTGTTGATTCACACTGTGATATATCTAATAACTCCTTTTGACGAATTTAAGGCATTATGAGGTGAGGTTATTACTATCTGCCAACCCAGCTTGGGGAAATTCATACAAGAAATCTTTCTTGATATCAAATATACATATGCAAATATCTATTACTCACGTAATAGGTATCATGAATTTGAAAATATATTTGAATAAATAGCACAGTTTGAATTAAACAGAAACAGCAGTAAAATACTAATAACAAATGTGACATTAACTTTGTAATAAGAGTACAAATTATGAAACATACCATTTCACGGTTCAGCTTCATCCTTGCAATTATTTTTTTTCCAGAAAATTTGAAGAAACTGGTTAAACTATACTGAGCTGATATTAAATTATTGACATGTTACTATCTTAAATCCTACCTGCTACAAAAAAAACAACAAAAAAAACATATATAAAAGTTATTTACGTGATACTGTGCAATTTTAGGTAAAACGTGTAATTTCTTTGTGAAAATAGCTTCTACAAACTAATGTTATTCACATTATCATGAAACCAAATCAGAATTTATTTTCGTGTTGTAGATGAAGTTAAGTTCTCATTTCAAACATACTCGAGAAAGAATATCTGTTCTTTTTTCTATATTTGAGAATCAAAAACACTTACTTAGAGTGTTTTCCTGATATGCATGTTTCTCATTTTTATCATCAAGTAGTTTTGTCTGTGCTGTGCGGCGGCCGTAAAATATATTCACGTACTTTCGATCAATACTGTCATCCTTTCATCCCTTAAGAATCGCATTTCATAATCTTTTTACACCCCTTTCTACTCACTCAAACACTCTGATATACTTTTTAGCTGTGTGGGGAGTCTATGTTTTCTGAGTGTGGCTTATCCTGATATGTTAGTTTCACTTAAAGTTTTTTTTAAAAAAGAATTTCCCGGAAGTTAATATATAATTTAGATATTCAATCCGTATCATTGGTCTTATAAAGAGAACGTGTACCAGATCATTCCTGGCATTTGACTTTGAATACATGTATGTCAAACATTAAAACGGCAGCACAGATCACAGTCTGCATCCTGAAGCACAGTGTATTATGTTACTGTATATACGACAAACTTTTTTAAAAAAAATGTATAAGTTATAACGAATTCGTGATGATTATGTTTTATAACCATTCAAATACGTTCTTTGTGTTTACAAGCGGCAAATATAATGTGTTGATGGAATTAGGTTTTGATCATTGAAAATTAAATGCAGTTGTGTACTTTTTACTGTCGTATTACATGTACATGTATATATGCATGAGACGTTACATTTGAAAATAGACTTAAATAAGTAATAGGCTCGTGTTTTGTGATTTGTGTGTCGACAATTACATTATTACATAATTTCAATAACTTAACCCTGTTCACGTACCGTCGTCAATAGAACCATGCAATGGTCATTCGAGAATCCCACGTACACTTGTCAGTTTTCTTTTGTAGAGTAGATATGCCAAAAATCTTAATATATTATACTGTCCTTAATTTAAAGACTTACATTACCTTTACAATTACTAAAATTAAGAAAACTTATTGATACCAGCTGAAATTAAATTTTGCACATCATACTCATAAAATATAAACTCCGCCTCTCCCGCATATTGAAATTTGCGGGTAACATATTTTATATTACATATGTGTCTTACCATGTCATTTTTTTCTCACATAGTTTCGGAACAAGCATTTCCAACCACCTGACTGAATTCGGTCAGATACAAAATGAACAACAGTTAATGGAGCGAAGTTTTTGCAAAAAGGCAACAAATAATATATAGGAAGTCTACGTCTTTGGCAAAATTTAACCATTGTAGACTGCTTAAATATTATTCCACAGTTGAACTAATAGCATCCACAACTCTAAACCAAAAAAAAGTGCATGATACTTCATACAACCTGAATAAATTTCGCATCTAGCAAAAAAAGGTTGAAATGGTAGCAAAGTCGATAACTATTGGACACAGGAGAACAGGGTTAATCTACAAAAGAACGGATTTTTAGAAATAAATAATTAAGATTTGTAATACCTTTAAAAGCCGCTGTAGCACTGATGCCTTTGGATACGACAGTTTATCAGCACTTATGAGCTGAAACCCAGAAGAAGGAGTCTGCTCTAACCTCAGCTCATCGATACTATTGGAACTCCGTTTTGATGAGGAGTCACTTGAAAATGCTATATCGTAAGAAGCAAATAAGAAAGAAGAAAACAAGAAGAAACCTTGTTTTAAAATGCTTGGAAATTACGACTTTAGATAATGGAAAACAATCAAATGATAACGAATACTAATTCAAAAGAAAAATGTTTGAAACTCTAAACAAAACTGTTTTGTTGGTTTTCGCCCTCTATAAGGCAAAGTCATATCAGACGGTCAGTTTACCGAACAATCATTCCATTCTCCGTACGAAACTGCTGCTATATTAACAAGTATGGTAGAGCTCAGTATTAGGGTTCGAATCCGAATGTTTGGAAGTTAGTGTCTTTTGACCACTTGACAAAGGAAACGGGATTTTAGTGTTGAGATGTTTTTTTTGTTGTTTTTTGTTGTTTTTTTTTTAATTTTGTTCAGACGGCAACATAAACGGTTTCGTCAGAATAATACATAAAATGCAGCTTTCAAAGTCTCTTAAAATACTACGACAAATGAACTATTCGAAGAAGGAAAAGGCAGCCACGCAAGCAGGTTTTTTTTTGTTCTTAACAAATAACTGACATAAAATGGAAAAACTGGAAATAAGTCGATTAAGCCGAAAAATTATTTAGGATTTTACCGATAGAGCTCACTTATTACTCGTGTAAATTCATCCAAATTACCTGCTAAGAGTGGGTTATTCGTTTCAAGTTTTATTTCAATCTTGCACTTATCGTTCAGTTCTTTTGAAATAGCATCCGCCGTGTCATTCATAAGGTTCGATGTTGTCACCGATGATGTGAACTGCTTGTGAACCTCGCGCAATGCAGAAGTTGTTTTGCATGAAATACTGACTGGAATATATCCTTCTTTTCGTTTCTTCTTGGTGCCTGCAATCGAAATATGATTTGTTTCATGTTGTTTTGTATTGAATGATTACAGTGCATCATAATTCTAATTAACGCGTAGAACTCCATATGCTGTTCATGTTTTTCCCCTTTATTTCTCAGTCTGCAGTAAATATTCACACCTAGTTTAAGTTTTGAAATTCAGTATGCATCAAGTGAAAGAAAATGCCGTGCAAATAACTTAGGCACTTTTTCGCAATTGGTTGCAATATTTATTCGTGTATGTTCAGATTTATTGGCATTTTTTGTTGTAAAGACCTTGTGAAGTTATGCAGTTATTTATTTAAGTTCATGCACTTATTTCTTATAGCCTTTTTACAGATCTATCACTAAAACACCAACGATCCTTTAAGATCCAGTGCCACTTATAAAAATAAGATATAATAATGCGATAGGATTTAAATACATGGTGAAAATATACTTCTAACCAACATCCACATTGGTTAAATAGCTGAATAAAGTTACCGAGGTGACAAATATCCGAAGAAGCCAGTAATGGTACTTTTTACATAGTTTTGAAAGAAATGGAAATAAATCAAGACCTGTTTTCGCAGACATATAGAGCCAAACACAATCAAGTGCACTTACAGAACCTCCAACAATGTGCCTGATAAAAATGTTCTTGAAAATATCTAAGGACAAGTAGTTATTTTATGTAAAGTTCAAAAACAATATTAATTTCGTTTGAACTGTTTATGGAAATCTGAAAATAGGAGGAGTAAATTGCTCAAATGAAAACTTATTTTGTTATTTCGTTACACACTTGGTACCAAATTCATAATGTAAGGTCATCATTCTTCCGATCCTTAATCTTAAAATATAAATTAATGGCTTCGTTAGATAGTATTGTTTACATCGTATAACGTACTGGTAGGGGCAGGTAATCAAGACTACATTATACACAATCAAAAAAGATGCAAATACTTCAGGGAGACAAACCTGATACATGTTTTATTCTACCTGATATAAACCATGCCAATAAATAGTTCAACATGTCTTCTGCATCTTACCTAGTTGAAAAACTTTTTTAGAACGGTACGCAGTAAAACGCATATCTTATTACTTTGCTGAATACTGAAACATTAAAAGTCATTAGTAGCAGAATAAATAAAGCTATCAAAGGACTAATGTATATTGCCTTAATCCAATTTATGGCACGTGTGGGGACGAGTCGTAAGGAGAGACGTTCTGCTAAAAATTATTAAAAAAAACATCGTATTAACCTGTGGAAAAGATGCATTTGAACAAAGGTCGTCAAATAAAATGTGAGAATGAATCGATTTCAGGATAAATGATAATAAACACAAGTTATACCCTGAAACTGTTTTCATATCTGGAGCCACTGTAATTGTTACTTTTGCTCGTCTGACCCCAAAATCGATAGGGATCATCATTCATTTGGTTGAAGTCCAAATGTCGTTGTAAATTGTGGTCCGAAAATATTTATTATTTTGAAGCACTGTGATCTTGACCTTTGATCCAAAAATCATTGCTCATCCCTGATTGATGTGCGTGATAATTTTTTTTAAGGACGGAAGATAATAGGGATTGTATTTCAAACCAGTTTTACGTTTAACCTTTATTTCCAATACTCGACGTGCTTGAAGTCAATGTGTGAAAGTCCAGGCAGGTAAATGACAATAATAGCAAGTAATTGTCTGGAACAAAAAAATCAACAACAAATTGAAGTCCAAATTTAATTTGCAGGAAGGTTCATTATACAGAAAGCAAGTTATAATCCGGAAACCTTTCTCATAAGTTATACCACTGTGACTTTAACGGTTCAACTTTAAGTCGACGGGGATCATCCTCCATGTAAATGAAGTCCATGGTTAAGTTTCAATGCAAGTAAATAATACTAAAAGCAAGATATTTTCTGAGAAGCGCATTTTTTAAACCATTGTGACCTTGCCTCTTGAAAGTGTGTCCTCATAAAAACCAGGTACATTGTATAATCCTTGATTAATATGAAGTATATGCGCAAGTTTTCATGCAGGTAGATTATATAAAAAAAAAACATGCTATGGTCCTGAAACCATTGTGCCTACGGACAAACTGATTCCAGTATACACCCTACAACCTATTAACGAGGCGGATGAGGATACAATGATCGGAACAACAGCAAAATGTAAAATAGTGCAAATCTCATGCATAAGTTGCTTTAATCATATATCAATATACAAATACAAATACAAAAGAATTTGTATAGCGCAAATACTATAAAAATATTCATTTGCGCTTCATATACTCACAAAAACACATGAAACGTAACATGGCAAAAACATACCGGTTACTATTTACATACACGTCTTTAACAGATATGTTACGATACAACATGTCAAATGAAAACAAAGATATCATAGTATCACTTCAGTATTCAATATCTTCAGTCAGTTTTCAATAATCAGTTAAAAAACATATCAAATAGGTGTGTTTTAAGATTTTTCCTGAACATCATTTCACTCGTTACCGATTTAATACCATTAGGTAGCTGGTTCCACCATTTGATACCAATCACAGCAATAGATCTGTCCGCTGTCTTAGTTTGTCTTTTTGGAATTTCATTTTGGAGTTCTCCAGTAGATCGTAATCTGTATCGTTTTGTCGGCCGATGGAATAATGACTGCAGATACAGTGGAGCCTTTCCATGGTGGACACGGAACATCATTACTAATATTTTATACATGATCCTGGCACGAATGGGAAGCCAATGGAGGTATTTGAGAAGGTCCACACTTTTTTCTTCAAATTTTGCATTCAGCACTAATCGAGCGGCTTGGTTTTGCACTTTTTGAAGCCTATAAATTTGGTAGGCTGGGATGTTAGCAAAAAGCCCATTACAAAAGTCTAAGTGAGAATGGATAAGACCATGTACAAGAATCTCCGTAGATTTTTTTGAAAGATGCTTTCGAATTGTTTTCAGATTCCGAAGCTGTATGTGGGCAACCTGGCACTTTTTCCTGATATGATTGTCAAAGTTAAGGTTACTGTTCATGATAACACCAAGGTCTCTAACCTGATCTACGCATTTCACCTCACAGCCACCAACATTAACCTTCGAGATGTTGACCTTCGATGATTGTTGGTGTGTTCCATACAAAATAATTTCTGTTTTGGCATTATTCATCTTTAGTTTAAAACTTGTCATCCAGTTAATAACTTCTACTAGACAATTTTCAAGTTGTCGCAGAACAAGTGTTTCATTTTGAGTATTGCCAGCTTCTATTCTTAAGGAAAGTTTATCATCGTCGGCATACCCATACAGATCAGTTTCATACTTTTTCAAAACTTTATTCAAAGCGGCGATGTACATGGTAAAGCACAAGATCCTTGAGGCACACCATATTTCAAAGGTTCTGCATTTGAAGTTGAATTACCAATTACCACTTACTTTCATAGATCGTTCTAACAGGTATGATTCAATCCAGTTCAATGGTGTGCCCCTAATTCCAAAATCATCATTTAGAATTTTAATTGCCATAGGAATGTCGATGGTATCAAAGGCGGCACTAAGGTCAATCATCACCACTATAGTAACTTTGCATTTGTCTGTTGCTTCCAGCAGGTCACCGTACATTCTAATCAATGCTGTTTAAACGCCGTGAAATCGTCTGTAGGCGCTTTGATATGATGGAAGGAGATTATTTCCTTCAGTGTAATTGGTTATATGATTCAAGGCAGATTTTTCAAGAACCTTGGATAGAAATGACAAGCTCGAAACAGGGCGATAGTTTGGAAGCTCTAAAGGGAGTCGTTTCTTCTTCAACAGTGGTCTTATAACAGCATTCTTCCACTCGCTTGGAAACACACCTGACAATAGCGATCTGTTAACAATTTCAGTTACAACAGGTGCGAGACAATGCAAATTCTCTTTCAGTTTTGGTGTTGGTAAAATATCGAGTTTACAAGTTGTTGATTTCGACTCTGTTTTAAGTGTCCACACTTCAATCTCGGATAAAGTTCGGAATTCAGTCATGCAAGGTATTCGAGACCGACTTTCAATGCTCGTGTTAATGACTGATTCGGGTTCGATGTTATCCAACTCGTTTCGCAGTTTCGAAATTTTGTCTGAGAAATATCGAAGGAAGTCATTAGCAAAAGTCACTTCATCAGTGTGTTGGGGTAGTGGATTGTCTTTCACTCGACCCAAAAGGCTAGCAGTTACCCCGTACAATTTTTTCATGTTGCCCCCGGTCTCGTCAATTCGAGTCTGATAGAACGTTTGTTTTGCTTTTGTTAAAGCATAAGTGTAGTGATTTCTAACCCTTTGATAAACTTTTCTAGTAAGTTCTGTTTTGTCTTTCAAATAGATCTTTTCAATTGCTCGTTTATAGTGTTTGAGCATTCTCAAGTATTTTGAATACCAAGGTACTTTAGGCCGACAAATCACATTTGTTTCTTTTACCGGGGCGTGCTTATCTACTATTTCAATGGTGGTCTTGTTACATTCATTCAATAAGTCAGTCACAATGGATGTTTTGTCTGTGAGCGTTCTAACCTCTGAGAGCTCTTGTTGAAATCTTTCACTGTCTACACATTTCCAATTTCTGGATTTGACAGTTCTAATAGTCAGTGGAGGTTTTTCCTGCTTAACACAACAAGTTACGAAACAGTGGTCAGAAATATAGTAGTCTGTTACTGGGTCAGTTATCTCTGAAATATTGTCTCCTTTCCTGGTTATTATAAGGTCTAAAGTATGGCCACTTATTTGTGTGATTTTCTTTACCTTCTGTGTAAAACCAAAAGTTTTTAAACTGTTCAAAAGATTTTTGGCAAAAGAATCTGATGGATCATCGACATGAATATTGAAATCACCCAGGAGAATGACAGGTTCAGTGCGAAGGGATATTTGCTCCAATAAGACAGAAAATTCATCAATAAACACTGATTGAGGTACAGGATCTTTTTCGGAATAAGGAGGTCTATAAATGCCATATACTATAAGGAGGAAGTTCTTGTCACAGATTTTCCATTCTACCATTTCTTAAGACTGACACTGTTCATAAGTTAACCGTGTCACTTGCAGATTATTTCTGTACAACAAGGTAACACCACCACCTGCTCTATTAGGTCTGGGTACATCGTCAAATGAATAGCCATCCTGAGATAGCTCTCCTCGTATAGGATCGTCACCATCAGCCCGTAGCCAGGTTTCAGTAATAACACAAAGATCAATTTGTTCTTCATAAACATGTTGTAAAAGTTCGGCAGTTTTCTTGCGAATTGACCTGGTATTTACAGTTGAAATTTTCAGCTTACTTTTCCTTTTTTTGATTAAGATTTTATGAACAGTCACAGTGTAATTTCTGGAGGTTATCTAGATTAATTCCACGTGATCTCATGCGTGATCTCTTTTACCCCTAATCTCAGAATGTTAAGATCTTTTAATCTTTTCAATACATCTTTGTCCAACATAATTGCCTGTCTAGGTATTGAACGGTAAGATAACAATTGTTCAACACTATAATGTGACATTGTTAATGGATTATGCAATCCCTCTGAACAAGAGTTCACCAAAAACCTTTCTTTTTTGTAAAATGTAAATGTTTCAGATGCAGAATTCTCACTAATCAAATCAAATTCCAAAAAGAAAGTTCAGCAACATGATCTGATGATATTCATATAATTCTATGCCAAAACTTCAGTTTTAGTATCCAGCAGTTTTTGCACAATAGTCCATTTTCTCCAGAGCTCAAAAGTTGCAGCCTTACACTTGGCGCAGTGACGAAGCCCCAACATAATTGGGGATCCGGAATAAGATACGCATTAAACTAGAGAATATAAACATATGTTCTTCCACTTAATCTGTTAAAGTCTAGATAATTTCAATGTTTTTTTTTTTCGTTAGTTCGATCGTTATTTTAACATTACGTTCGTTTGTTCGATCGGTTGATCTTTCATTTGTTCCTGTTTTCTTTCCTCTTTTCGTTCGTTTGATAGCTCGTCTTATGACTGACTGATTTTATGTATACATTTTTATTTTAGTAAAAAATATTAAGACTTTATTTAAAAAGCCAGCATAAACAGAGAAAAAACATAGAATTATGCAGAATAAGGAATATTCAAAGTTGACATTTTTTGTTTGTTTGTTTTAATGCCCGCTAAAAGTTTTTTTTTCTCACGGTGACTGCATAATCTAATTCTCCTTATTTCTACTAAAAGATATTCCTGGAAATATTTTAATGTACGAGTTTAAAAACGATAAACATTTATTTTTTCCATCGTCGCTAAACAGATTTGCTTTAAATCTGCACTTATTACGACCGCATTTAAATCCTTACATAGATCAGAACTTTTTGTTGAACCCTGTGGCATAACCATAGCCCGATTTATCTATTTTATACTCAGGTAAGTCTGGTTATTATGTTAATATCGTTGGTTCAATGGTATTTTGTTTAGGCGTAAAGTGCGTGCTTTGGTGGAAAAGAAAGGCAAAATTCAAACAACAAACAAATGTTTTTTATAACTGGATAAATATGTAAGGTCAATCATTTTGTTCGTTTTTTTATCCGAATCCATGATCCTATTATTACTGGTGCCTGTGTGGAGACCTCAATATGCACAATAATTCTACTAATTTTTGTCTTTTGCTATGCATGATTTTGATTCGGAGTGAAATATACTGTCGGCTTATCGAGAACATGCTCAAAGCAGTGTTTATCGTTGTCTATGTAAATGCTTCTGCGCATAATATTTAATTTAGAGATGTCAAAGTTAAGCGTTTGAATAAAACAAAATACTACAAGTAAGATAGTCTCTTTTCTCTTCCTTCCAAATAACTATTATATAAAGCAAAATAATTGCAAATGTTACTGCGTGTTTTAAATATTTCCTTATGTTTCGATATACCTATCAATTTCAAGGCGGACGCAAACTCTGAAAACAAAGATTTTCCAATTAAAAAATCCCTGATCATTATCATTTTTATCAGTGAAGAGTTCGCAATGGATTCAAGTTCGACTTAGAGCTTTACTGAAGTTGTCAATATTATGTTATATAAGAGTAATTCTATAACTGAATAAAATAAGAGCAAATGTTATTGCTAATTACCAAAGAAGTTCACAAAAACATGTAATAATAAATCTCTTTAGACGAATGACACCATTAGGCATTCTTTGTAAGTTATTCGGCACGACTGATAAATGTGTCACGGTATCTTTTGTTTTGAAAATGAACCTATAGAATACCCCCCCCCCCCCCGCCCCTCCGGTTGGTATATAACCTCTGACTTTAAACGTGTATAGATTGTGGCATCACGTCGGCACAAAATCTGAGGCAAATCGACATTTAGTCGAAATCGGCGTTGGGCGTGTTAACAAAATTTCTCTAATTTTAGAACTCTACCTGACGTTATGCATGTAAATTTATTCCTAAAATAAAAAAGTGTTTAATAAAACTTTCAGTAATGTTTTTGTAAGTTTTCACAATAAATATTTTATAACACAAATGATTTTAGGTATCTATAGTTTTACCTACGACTCATTCTTCTTTTGACAATTACTGTTGAAATTAATATTAAAACTATGTTACAACACGTTTAACTGTGTCAAATAACATAAATTAACCAACTTCTGATTACATTTTTGGTCACGTGGTACTTTTCGTTCATCAGCAGCGTAAATACAACAACACCTAAATCAACTGCCACCGCGGTCATGTCGTTTTACATACACTTTCACGTTAAAGTCATGGTTTTAATGGCTACATACCTAAACTATAAAGCACACGTTGTTTACTCTCTTGTGTAAAGTACACTCGTACTTCAAATTCGCTTGTTAGCTCATAGAACAGCCTTTCTTGAAGATATTTTCTGTCGCTCTCGAAGTGAAAATCCTCGAAGTAATCCAATAGTCCATTTACAGCCCCATACGATGTACACTTGAAGGAAAGAATTATACATCCTCTATCGCTTGAAAGAAGAGTGACTCCGTCTATTGATTGGATATGATCTAAGATATTTCCAATGGCTTTTCTAATCTCTGAATAACCATTAGAACCGTCTGTCATCTTTAAGGCTTGCTTCATCACTGATTCCACAATCGTTTCTGCAATTTCCGAGTTTTCTTGTGAAGTTCCTCTAATATACATTTTGAGAACAACAACTGCAAAAAAAATCACTATTCTCTATGACATAGAGAAATCAACATTAATTTATCGGTATATCTACAATGTAAACAATGTCCGTTCTCATAACCTAAGACACTTACCATTAACATAACTGTTATGTTATTGCGATGATTTTCAGAAATGAGTCTCTGAATACATGTATTTGATAACCGTGTTCAGAAACGAAGAAACTTAGTTTATTGTGATTTAATATAGTCTCATCGTTTAGCTATAAGAACTGATTAACAAAATCATTTCGATCACATTTATGAAATGTATTTTTCAGCTGTCAACATGAAGTCATATTACTAGACAAATTTAAGTATTTCAGCATTATACGACTATAACTTGAAGACTGCAACCTTTTTCCTCCCCAAATGGTATCCCTTCTTCTTCCATTTTTTTCAATGCTTTTTTGAAATCGTCCATTGTCTCTGAATAATTTAAAGCAACAAGTGATACATCAGTCTAAAAATGTTAACACTATGTAAAATGACATTGACAAGAGAATCAACGACCAGTATCTTTCAAAAACTGCGTCATGAAGTCGGCTGTAAAAGTGGATTTAAGGAATTGGAATAAAATAAGGCTAGCAACATTTAAGAAGGCGAAATTCATGTATGGATTCCGATTATTGCTTCTGACACAACGCATATCATGAGCACAAAGATAGAAGTCTGCCTGACACCATTTGTTTTTCACTAAACTTACCAAAATGAACCAAATATTTTTAAGAAGAGATCATGAGCTTAAAGTGAACACGAAACAAGCATCCATGTTCCAATAAATAGCATATGCTTTTACCTTTATAGAAGTCTGAAAAACTTTTCAAGGACTTTCCATGAGCGCTAAGTTCGTCCATAAACCTACTGGACTCTTGTTCCTCTAAACCTTCGATGTATCTTTCCATTAGAGTTTGTATATCTCCCTGCTTTTCTTTCGACAATCCATTCAAAAGTTTATACAATGTCATTATAAGATGAGCCCACCTTTTCATGAACGTGTCATTTGAGGAAAATGCCGTATGCGCATAGTCAGTTCGTGCTTGTCTTAGCTGGCAAATTGCAGTCTTTTCACCTGTGCCGAGATCAAATAAGCAGACAAGGATAGTTGCCAGGACAGCAATGTCTACCTCAGCTGCATCAAAATGTTTATTTATGTCTTCGGGGAACAGAAGATCTGCTGATTCTGCACAATTAGGATCTGCAAGCAGAGATTCTCTATTCTTATTTAACAAGGACTTAATGTCAACTCTGCATTTTTCACATTCCCTGTCCCATATGTCCATCAATATCTTTCGTCCGCAGTCGACCAGCAACGCAGAATATTTCCGATATTGTTTAGGATTTTCTTGAAAAAAATCCATTAATGCTGAATTATGAAAAAGAACAGATATTAATCCTTTGAAATGGTTACATCCACAAAATGTACTGGGCTAAAAGTATGAAGCACTTCATGATGAATATTTTATATCATTACAAGAACTTCCTACCTTTTGTTGTTTAGACTCTGCTTTAGTCTAATATGGTCAAAAAATCTGTGTTATGAAACTCCCAAGATTTTCTAGACTAATTCATTTATGAGTCTTTAACTTGAACAGGCTAAATATAACATATCGTCTGAACCCGAATTTCAACCTACTGTTAAGACTATTTATATGAATGACTGGAAATTTTTAAGCCATATTTATGCTTTAATTATTGCCAGCTGGTGTAAAATATGACTTCAAAACAAGATCTTACTTTGAACAATGTTATTTACACAACTTCAACTACTTTCATAGAATAATTCAGATCTACATTTATTTGGGCCATGACACTTCATATATTACACCTGACAAAGAATAAAACTGCGTTTGACCTATTTTGAAAGAAAATTGTTTTACTTTATACTGAATCGGCAATTTTGATAGATGATTTTTACTTTATAATGAAAAGGCGGACTTTCCTCTCAAGGAGATATTTCATATACCGCTGATGTTTTGAAAGATATATAATTCTCTAGCAGCATATTGTATAGGCACACAAAAACACTTGACTGAAAAACCGAAGAAGGTGTTATGTGACAAATTGTTCATTTGCACAGCGACAGTATTTTTTTTTCATTAAGAATATACATGTACTACAAAATTAAGAGTAGAAACGTGTGTAACTCTACTACAATCCCTAATGTAGGTGCAATATTGTTTCCCTACCTTGTGTTTTCTTTGCTAGATCTTCAACCTACATAAAAAATAAACATTTTACATGATAATCAAAGCGTCAGGAATTACAGAAAGCTCTGTGTAATTATAGAGTCGCACGTTTCAAGGTTATTATTCATTTCACTTAATTTATATATTTCTAAGTACAATATAAAATGATATAAAACACTCATCATATGTTGAGGCCCATTATCTATCCTGTACGACATTTGCCCTGATAAGTACTTGTCTGAAATTGCAATGATTCAATTTCTATTAAATTTCAATGTTTTTACTGTTACGGTATAGTGCATACCTTCCTATAATTGTATAAATACAACCTCTGACAACTGTTTCAGGGAATCGATTCTTTGGCTCTGAGGTTAGAGTGTAGGTCTCCAATGCGCTAAGAACGGAGTTCGAATTCCGCTCTGGGTTGTGTATTCTTAGGTACATTGCATTTTTCTGTTACGGACTTTCATGTTCGTAAGATGGGGGCTAGTCCGGGATGACTTCGCCTGGACTTAGTTATAAAAATTAAATAAAAAAAGATTTGATCTGTCTGATCTTCTGATCTAAAAATACACACCATTTGTCATCATAAATGATGACTTCCTCAGGAGGGTATGTGTTATGCTGTAGTGCATACCTTCCTAAAACTGAATAAATACAACCTCTGACAACTGTGTCATGGAATCAATTCTTTGGTTCAGTGGTTAGAGTGTTTGTCTTCGATGTGCTAAGATCGGAGTTCGAATCCTGCTCTGGGCTGTGTATTCTAAGATGCATTACAACTTTCTGTTTCGGACTTTCATGTTCGTAATATAACCTCTTTCCCAGAAATGTTACATATACTACGAAACTATAATAAACTTTCGGTTTGTTTCCAGAATCAAATATCTTCATGTGAACTACATAACTTACCTGAGACATGTGCTACCGGAATATGCGCAACCAACGACTCTTGTCAATTAACTAAAATTGTAGATTTTAAAGAAGTCATACAGGATAGACATAAAAAACACTTATCAAATAGTATTTCACGTTATATATATATATATATATATATACTTTGAATAATTGTATTAGTACTTAAAAAGGCTTCCTACCTCCCTCTGCACATTACTGACTTCCTCATACCACAATTGTACTTTCTCTAGAGCATTCTGAACAGCAAGGGTGTCAAGCGATTTCGTTTTATAAACCGCCAGTTTGTGCTTGAGTTTTTGTTCTTTCTCGTGACTAACGATACTTATCAGTCGTAGAAGGACATTTTCAGTCTCAGTCCATAAGCCTGTGAATTCTGAGCTTGACAACTGAGCCTTTACCTTGTGTCCAATTATGTCGTTTCTTACTCTTCTTAATCTTAGAAGGTCGGCTCCGATTGTGTAATCATCCTTTGCCGGGGGAAACGTTTCCCAGCCAAGCTTTGGTTCTTCAAGTTTACCTCTAAAGAGATTAGTTAGTAAAGTTATTAACAGGTTGAGATCAAACTCATTGGGGTTTGGGTTGGATTTGTTTACTAAATTGAACTCTCGAAGTTTAAGTATCTTTCTTCTTTGCAGTTCTTCCAATTTTGATTTCACAGAGGACTCTGACAGAAATTCTCCCACTTGTTGTTTAGGTTTAAAATTGTAGAAGACCTCTAAAACCGTCTCAGTGCCAAGATCTATGACCATTGAAATAATTCGCGAATAGTTCGAAGATCCTTCTCCATTGTCGGACATGTTTGCTGTCATTAAATTTCATTCATCTACATGATATGTCTGTCATCCTGAAATATATATAATATCTAGCATGGGTCTACTTTTAAATTTTAACTCAACGAGTTCATGAAAAAAGTAACTCAAAACAAATATTCACAACAAAGTTGTAAACTATGTCTATAAACTGTTCTTAAATAATAAGGATGATGATAAATAGTTGGGGGAAAAAGCAAAATTAGCTGAAGGAGAAATAAACAGATATTACTTTTTTTCTTAAAATTGCTCTTATTTTCATGTGATTTTGTCTTACAAACGCGATTTCAAGTTTAAGTTGAAATCACCTTAAAAGCGATCTCAAAGTAGCTTGATAAAGTGCGTTTAGGATATTAAGTAATATATGCATATCAAAAACATTAAAAGATTAATACGATGATCAACCTTCCTGTTAAACAACAAAATCACGGCTCCAAACTACAAACACTTTCCGAAACAAGAGGATAATTAAGATGTAAAACACTGTATAATCCCTTGATATATTTATAAAGTATAAACCGGATTTGAATAATGTGCTGCCAAAGAACACACTTTACGGTAAGCACCTTCTGTGCAACTCAGGCGTGGAGTGTAATCAATGTGGCCTGCAGAAAAAGCATTGTTAACTTGGGACAAACGCAACTCACTACAACCTTTACACCATTAACACGATGTTCTTTTTTTCAACAAATATCTTACCAATGATTTGTAGCAATAGCAGACTACTTAAATACATAAAATTTATCTAGAAGCACTTTGCTACATTACATTTAAATAATGAATGAATTAAAGTATTTAAACAAGTTTGTGTTATTTCATTATTGTTTCAAGCACAAGGCTACAATCAAATAAAAACAAAATCTCTGATAGAAATAGGAAGAAAACTTATTTTTAAAAGCTTCACAACCTTACATACTCATGTCTAGGGAAATGGGCGGTCGTAGTCCGTGAAAGTTCAATATCTAATTAGACGATTTAAAAGAATTGACAGACAACATATTTATCGACTTGATAAGAAGCAATCAGCTAAGTGTTTGTTTTCAATCGTTTTCACTTATGGCCTTTAATCATTAGATTAGTATACGTTTATTGATCAAGTTTATTAATTAAGTTTTTTACCGTTTTGTTATCTTTTACGTATTTCTCTTTGTTAATAAATTGACTTTATGTACAAAAAAAGCAAATGTGACAGAAGCTTTCCGATGACAAACAAAAAAGAGTAGTTTCGTCGCATCCAGTTGTGAACCTGTCATTTCTTGGCATTACCATGACAAAGTTGTGCTAAATATCCAACATTTTAGTTATACTCAAATCTACGGCCACAAATCCGTAAATATGTATCTCAAGCACACCATTGAAAAATAACCATGCAGGCAGGGCTTTGGCAATGTTTCTAACCATACAAAGTTCGATTTGATTTATTTTATGGCGTATATGACCAGAATAGTAACGTTTCAAGGCATCTGCTCGACTACCTGTAAACTTATCTAAATAACCTCACTTCTAGGAATATCATTTCTTTTTCATTTTTTTCAAGTTATATTTTTATATTTAGAGCTTATAAATGCTATTCGGCTGACGGCTGTTTTCTTACACTGTGTATGAAAACCCTTCTTCAGAGACATGTCAACGTGAACAAAATTCTTGTAATAGATTTTTATCTACCTTTTTTAATATTTTATACTGAAAAGTTCTGCATTTATTTTTCAAACAGCCTAACCCAAGAAATAAAGTTGTTTCACTGATACCCAACAACAATTTTACTGTTACCCAAGTTGCGTCATGGTCCGTTTCTACACGTCATCGCTGGTAATTTAGATGTGTTAATGAATAATATGTGGCGTGACGTGACAAAATTAACAATCTGGGACCCGTTTTATCAATAATGCGTAAGTTCAGCACAAAGTTACACACTAAACTATGCGCAAGTACGTTGATAAAACGGACACCTAGTCAATTCAAGTCATCGAGAAAACGACGTCAGTTTTGACGACATAAACTAATTAAAAATTTCTGCAAACACATTGTTCTCTGCTTTCTCTGAGTAAGCATAAAAAGCTGTTTTTAAAAAATGCAAGTTAAGTCTTCGAAGGTTACTAAAAATGGATATGGATAACACAATAACCTTGCAAATATATCGCATGTTGCATGTTACATAGTATGGCATCCCTGATGGACAATACCAAATAGAAATAATAATCATGCATTGTTGATTCTGTTATGTGTGTACTTTCTTGTAATTAGACTGCTATAAAATATCAGCAGACATAAACTCATAACAGTCTTATATTTGCAAGTGATAAACACTGAGAATATAAAATCTAACCACAATTGACAATCACGACACAATGCATATAATATTAGCATTACATTTCAACTTAGAATACTTATTTTTTTTGCTGTTACCTCTTGAAACTACATGCATGTTTGTTTTTATTGATATAACGTACATTTTGCATATAAGAAGCTAACATAAAAGTAGTAAACGATATTCATTATACCTTTTAACATTTACATGGATAAAGAGTAACAACGTGTTTTTCCATCAAATATCATACCAGTTGTAGCAATTACACCATCAAAGTACATAGACCGCCATGCATACTTCAATTTATTCGCAACGGCAATGAGTGAAGATATAGAGGGTATTTGTTTGTTTTTTTTTTTTTGTCTTCACAAGTAAAATAAATTTGATATTTCATTGAAACCAACACATTTTCTGTTAATTTTATGTTTTCTTGACAAACTAAAACTTAGAATTTCTTGTTCCCTGTGGAGGACCCCAAATAATAGCCACTTTATTTCAGATCTTTATTTGTAAAGCAATAGAAAATACTTCTGACATTTATTTCAGGCACAAGTATCTCAAACATCTTATCTATCTATATCATCTGAAAAAACTGAAAAAAACTTTATTTAAATTTACGCAATTGTCAAATGAAAATTAAAAAAAATAAATAAAAAAGTAGTTCGGCAAAAACAGTGGTATTCCATATTTTAAAAACAGTGGATTATCGATTTTAATTCACTGAGAAAACTCTATAATTCACTGAAAAACATCAAATACTACTGTACATATTATCTTATGGAATGTAAATGGACTTAATCGCAAAATACATGACCAAGATTTTAAACATTCGTAGCAGTTTTGACAAAATTTTGCTTCAATAAAGATTCAGTCATCAATCTAGAACTGGTCACACATATATAGGAAAATACTGACCACGACTTATATGGGAAAACAATTTGCAGTACTAAGAAAAAACGTTTTGGCAGAAGTTTATCTGTTCATTAAAGAGAAAAATTGCAATGAAGAATTATAGATTTCAAAAAATCGATTAGGTATAAACTATTTTTTTATTTCGATGAAGGTATCTTGCTTTATGATACACACCTTAATGTTCCCCATGACTTATTAACCAAACTGCAATTGATTATGTTGATCGGTTGGAATCAGATACTTGAACATATCCACCCCTTGGATCAAAAAACAAACACTATGTGGGTAACCGTTATAATTCGTTTAGCCAAAAATATGTTCATACGTGTTAAAGAATAGAATGACTATATTAGCTAATGGTTATTACATTTTATTAAATGAACAATCGGCTTTCAGAAATGTAAAAATCTGCATGTATCTTTTACATGAAATTATAGCTCAAAAGCAAAATTGTTAACCAAAACTCTATTGTGTTTGATCGATTTTGAAAAATGTTTTGATTGAATAAATAGGGCTTATTTATATTGGCAAAAGCTATTTAGGTATCAAATACGCACCAAATTCATTTCTGCAATAAAATCAATGTATAATTGGGTAAAACTGTGCATTGTATGCCTTTATGCCTTAAGTATAGAGAAAATAGACACAAATGTTTTAAACCCTACTTTCGAAAATGACCTTCCATACAAAAATTACCACAATGTCGTCAAATTATAAAAAAGTACTCAATAATTAAGGTCTATATTTACTCTTGGCATTTAAGGAATAAGGAGTTTATCACACATACATTATGTTGTACTTACATTTTTAAGTTTCCGTTTATCGTATTACCCGTACAAGTAATATATTTCCAAGACAACTAAGATTTGCAAATTTCTATATAATGTGAAGAAATAGGTTTGCAATATTCAGTTGAATGCACTGATCTTGTTAAAAGGTTGTTTAAATACTGATTTTTTTCCCATGCACTTATAAAGAAATAATACCATATTGTAAATACTAGATGACAATGCAAATAAATAAATAAATGAATAAAATAAACAAAAAATATGTTAGTCAATCTTTAAAAAGACTGTTAATTTATCGGGCAGTAACTAGCTCCGAAAGTTTAGGTTACAGGTTGTCTCTTGATCAACCATCAATGTCCAGGCACATTTCTGTAAGATAAAAGAGAAATCATCAAAAAGTTCATTTTATTTACCTTTTCAAATGTCAGCTGCTGCAGCATTCGAATTGAACCCAGTTTTGATTAGGGCGCAATGTAATTAGGGTACCAGTTATATACAGATATGTGTAACCAGGTTGGTTTTGGACAGTCTAATTATATTTATGCCTTGCTGAATTTGTGTTGTTTAAGGGAGATAATTCTTCCTGGCTTTTCTTGTTTTTTTTACCACTGAGTTATCTTTCGTGATGTGTTTGATGTTTGATGGGTTTTTATCATGTGACTTCTTTGTGTAAGAAAAGTGTTCACTGGAAGTCAGACATTTACGTTGAGATGATAAAATGTGGTCTTCGCTGTTTCTATTTTTCTCGAGTTCCAGTGGTTGGTATTTGTTGTAATTTACTATTTGTTTGTAACTGTTACAAAGAATTGCATCTTTGTATTGGCATTTATTTGGCTTCATTTAATGTACTGACTGAGTTTAAAGTGAATTTCAGAATTGCGTCTCTTCTTTCACATTTCTATAGACATGTTATTCACAAATAACATTGCAGTGTGTAACAATAACAGACACCAGTAAGACTGAAGGGAGTGTGCTATACACAGACATTCAGACAATAGTTGGTAAGTTTTGTGTTGTATACTGTGATCTTGATGCGGCTCGAACCAGAACATCAAAAACAAATAATCGCCTTTTGATAAGCTGTAATACAACCACGTTTTTGTACTGTTCACAATTTCACAGGCAAAATGCCTTATATCTGGTACTATTACATAAGCAGGTGGTTCTATCATGGGCTCATATTCTGAAAAATCTTGATCAATGACATCCGTGAAATTCGTGCTTGATCCGAGCAATGGTGGAGAGATGAGAAAAAACGCAAGCATGTGTTCTTATATCCCTGACATCTATGAACCTATTCGAATTATAAGTGCAAATAAACAGCAGATTGTCTTTTAAGCAAGTTCTTTTTTTGCGTTTATGATATAATTTTGGTAATCGGCGGTATTATAACTTTTTTTTTCTTGCTCAATATACAATTTCTGAATGTTTCAACTGCCATCTGATACATCCCAGAAACGTTTTTTCCTCAATACTCCCGAAAGAGGGGCAGTCTTGAATATTCATAAATATATCAATAAGGTATGTTTGTAACAGTCACTCAGTCTGATAATGCGAGAGTCGTTTGTCTCATGTTTTTTTACTTATTGTACTTATTTGTTTAACGAATGTTTTATTTTTCAATATAAGTTTTGCCATTAAACTGCATAAACATGTTTCAAACTATAATAACTGAATGACTATGGTTGCAAACTTATTCTCATATCTGCTTCAAGAACATGATATACTTAGAGTTTGATGAACTTCCAACGTTTCGTTTAACGTTCAGTACAAAAAGATTTTTGATACAGAGTCTAGAACATTTTCCACACATATTGTAATGCTACATTTTTTGTACTGAAAATCACTGCACGAGTTTCCCCTGTGTGGTTTTATAGCATAGTACGCTTCATTTTTATTCCAGATAATTTCTTCTATCCTTAAGATTCATCTCCTCTTAGGTGTTGGGACAATAGATAAAAGTGGTCAGTCACATCATAGGGAGATAGGGAGGAGGAGAAAGTGGGGGGGGGGGGACTATGAACAAGAACCGTTTTGTTGCAATATGCTTAAAAATGAAATACACGCACGGTGTTTTTTTTTAAATGGACACCTTACATACTGTATTAAGTAAGATGTGACCATCAATTTGTTATCTGCGATATGAACAATCTTTCTGAGTGTAATCTCCAATTTAAAATACATATACTTGAATTTTTATATAGTTTAATTAGTACGTAATGCAAGTTTTCGTTATATCAAGTGCCTTCAAGTCCAAATACCTGTCCAATTCATACATAAATTATACTGCATTTCTTGTCGTCAAGTTTACTTGTCTTATGACTGACATTTCTTTGACTTTTTTGTTTTGTTTATTTTACGTGCATGTGAAGTATCATATGATAATTTAATGTACAGATAAAGATCTCGAGATCAGATCTACACATACTGTCTAAACGAGGAAAACAGATAAGTCCAAGTGAATAAAAAATGCACTAAATACTTAATTAAATAGTTGCAACTACATTAAAACCTTTAAAGGCTGAGAACAGGTGGCGAGAGCGGTTAAATAATTCATACCCAATTATATGGTCTCAAATTTGGTCCAACATTTATGAAGGCTATTCTTCAGTTAAATCTAAAACCTACAGTTTAAATATCTCCACAATACATTGTTTACGGAGGATAGGCTGATACACTTATGCCTTTCGAATGCACAATGAACAGTTTGTAAAAATGGCCGCGAAACTTTACATCATTTTTTTTGAAAGCACAAAAATCCAGCCAGTTATCCAATTCACAGAAAATATTATAAAATATTGTAAATACAATAGCCAGATACAATAATAGCTGGCAGATAGAGTTAACATATTAATTTTTAGCACTAGGAATTGTTGATAATCGTTACACCAAAATATTTGATACAATATTTTTTTTAAACAAAATATTTTTTGGAAATTTCGTAATAAATGCAAATACACAGGGAAAAAACAGAACTTACATCAAATGTTACATTTACTAAAACAAAATTTGTATGCTCAAATCAATATAGCAGATTATATTTATCTTTCCCTTTCGAAGATTTTTGTACTGATTTTTTCTTTCTTGCACTATGAGGAGTTTTTAGCTGGCAGGTTTTCCTAGTCACTATAAATTATAAAATAAGTTGTCAGCCTTTCTTTAAAAAAACACGTTGATATTTGCTATTTGAAGTTTTTCCTTTTTTTTAGTTTGCTTGAAATATTTCGAAGTTTTTCCATCATCATAGTATGTGTAAACTTTTGTTTGAGAATGCTGAGCGTTTGAAATGGCATGTTAAATTGTTAGTTAAATTGTTAGTAAAAAAATCACATGTTGCTAGAAGTAACTAACAGAGTGATCAAGCTAAATAAAAATTACAAAGTCAAAAACGAGATTTAAGTTAAAAAGTTCCCACGACACTTCCGAATTAGAATAAGACTATAGTTCATTTTTATTCTTTAGTCAATCATAATAGGGGAGGTCATCAATCCGCTCTACAGTGCCGGGGATAGTTGCAGACCGTACTCATTTTGCGTATCGAACAGAAGTAAAACCTCAACATCTGAAGCCACCGTTAAGAGAAGTTATCATTTACTTGCAGAAGAAATCAAGCATAATGTAAGTTTCATTGTCACAAAGCAAGATGGAATCAAGAATAATGTAAGTACCAATGTCATCAAGCTAGATAAAATCAAACATAATGTAAGTTCCAATGTCACAAAGCAAGATGGAATCAAGAATAATGTAAGTTCCAATGTCACCAAGCAAGATTAAATCAAGCATAATGTAAGTACCAATGTCACCAAGCAAGATTAAATCAAGCGTAATGTAAGTACCAATGTCACCAAGCAAGATTAAATCAAGCATAATGTAAGTACCAATGTCACCAAGCAAGATTAAATCAAGCATAATGTAAGTTCCAATGTCACCAAGCAAGATTAAATCAAGCGTAATGTAAGTACCAATGTCACCAAGCAAGATGGAATCAAGCATAATGCAAGTACCAATGTCACCAAGCAAGATTAAATCAAGCATAATGTAAGTACTAATGTCACCAAGCAAGATTAAATCAAGCATTATGCAAGTTCCAGTGTCACCAAGCAAGATGGAATCAAGCATAATGTAAGTACCAATGTCACCAAGCAAGATGGAATCAAGCATAATGTAAGTACCAATGTCACCAAGCAAGATTAAATCAAGCATAATGTAAGTACCAATGTCACCAAGCAAAATGGAATAAATGCAATAATTATGTTAAATATATATTTCATTAAGTGCTCTTTCGTAATACGCTTTTTGATTAGAAAAAAGATTGGGTTAACAACATATGAAGAAGAATAAAACGAAGAAGCGGTATTTTCCTGAATTTGATAATTCTTCTCAAGTATGTCGTAATGGCTGAAAAGACATACATCAAATTAGACAATGCATGGCATGCGACTGTAGATGTTAAAAGCAAGACATAACATTCATGCAATATACAGATTGATAAATTCACAGTTGCTTCAGAGAGTTAAAATTTGAACAACACTGTTCCGGTGATGTTCCCAATAATTTAGTTATAGCTCTGGTGTTAGTAAACAGACAACATTTTCATTGTGGACGTGTACAAAATGTTACCATCATGAATATGACCAGAATAAACAGATCTAAACATGTTTGCCAATACGTTTTAAGCTCACCTGAGCACGAAGTGCTCATGTGAGCTATTGTAATCTCATTTCGTCCGTCGTTCGTCGTCGTGCGTTAGTGCGTTAGTGCGTCAACCTTTTCCTTTAAACAACATCTCCTCCTAAACCACTGGGCCAAAGTTGATGAAACTTGTCAGGGATGTTTCTTGTATGAAGCTCTTTCAAAATTTTTCAAAGAAATCAATTCCATTAAGAACTCTGGTTGCTATGGCAACTGAAAGGAAAAACTTTGAAAATCTTCTTGTCTGAAACCACAAGGCCTACAGCTTACATATTTGGTATGAAGCATCCTCTAGTAGGCCTCTACAAAAATCATTCAAATTATTCCTAGAGGGTCAAAATTGGCCCCGCCCCAGGGGTCTCTGGATTTAACATAGACTAAGAAAACTTTAAAAATCTTCTTCAATCTTGTCAGAAACCACAGGGCCTAGAGTTTAGATATTTGGTGTGCAGCATTGTCCAGTAGACCTTTACCAAGTATGTTCAAATGATGGCTCCTGGGTCAAAAATGGCCATGCCTCAGGGGTCACTTGTTTCACATAGACTTATAAAGGAAAAACTTAAAAATTTTTTTTGTCAGAAACTGCAAGGCCTAGAGTTTAGATATTTGGTGTGCAGCATTGTCTAGTGGACCTTTACGAAGTTTGTTCAAATCATGGCTCCTGGGTCAGAAAAAGGCCATGCCCCAGGGGTCACATGTTTTACATAGAGTTATACAGGAAAAACTTAAAAAAATCTTCTTGTCAGAAACCGCGAGGCCTAGAGTTTAGATATTTGGTGTGCAGCATTGTCTAGTGGACCTTTACCAGTTTATTCAAATCATGGCTCCTGGGTCAAAAATGGCCCCGCCCAAGGGGTCACATGTTTTACATAGAGTATTTAGGAAAAACTTTAAAAATCTTCTTGTCAGAAATCACAAGGCCAAGAGTTTAGATATTTGGTGTGCAGCATTGTCCAGTAGACCTTAACCAGGTTTGTTCAAATCATGGCTCCTGGGTCAAAAATGGCCCCGCCCCAGGCGTCACATGTTTTACATAGACTTATATAGGAAAAACTTTAAAAAATCTTCTTGTCAGAAACTGCAAGGCCTAGAGTTTAGATATTTTGTATGAAGCATTGTCTAGTGGACCTATACTAAGGTTGTTCAAATCATAGCCACTGGGTCAAAATAGGCCCCGCCCAAGGGGTCACATGTTTTACATATAGTTATATAGGAAAAATTGAAAAAGTCTTAACATCAGAAGCCAAAAGGCATAGAGCTTAGATATTTATGTCTCCGCCCTCTGGGGGGAGACATATTGTTTTTGCCTTGTCCGTCTGTTCGTCTGTCTGTCTGTTTGATATTCTGTCTGTTTGTCCATCTGGCACACTTTGTTACCACTCAATAACTGGAGTTCTGTATCACCCAGAGCCTTCAAACTTTATAGAATGATTGCCCTTACTTATTAGAAGAATTGCATTGATTTTGGGGTCAGTAGGTCAAAGTTCAAGGTCACAGGGGCCCGAAGAGTGAAAACCTTTTCGGCACAATAACTGCAGTTCTATTTCACCCAGAGACTTCAGCTTTCATAGGTTGATTGCCCTTACTGAGTAAAAAACCCTGTTAAATTTGAGGTGAGGAGGTCAAAGGTCAAGGTCACAGGGGCCCCAAAGAGTGTAAACCGTTTCTGCTCAATAACTGGAGTTCTATTTCATCCAGAGCCTTTAAACATCACAGGGTGATTGCACTTACTGAGAATAAGAAACCTACTGAATTTGGCGTCAGTAGATCAAAGGTCAAGGTCACAGGCGCCCCAAAGAGTGTAAACGGTTTCCATTTAATAACTAGAGTTCTATTTTATCCAGAGCCTTTAAACATCATAGGATGATTGCCCTTTTTTAGTACAAAAATCCTGTTGGTTTTGGGGTCAGTAGGTCAAAGGTCAAGGTCACAGGCGCCCCAAAGAGTGTAAACGGTTTCCATTTAATAACTAGAGTTCTTTTTAACCCAGAGCCTTTAACCTTAAATGGATGATTGCCCTTACCTAGTAGCAGAACCGCATTGATTTTGGGGTGAGTAGGTCAAAGGTCAAGGTCAAAAGGGCCCAAAGAGTGAAAACCGTTTCCGCACAATAACTATTTCACCCAGAGCCTTCAAACTTTATAGGGTGATTGCACTTACTGAGTATAAGAACCCTACTGAATTTGGCGTCAGTAGGTCAAAGGTCAAGGTCACAGGCGCCCCAAAGAGTGTAAACGGTTTCCATTTAATAACTAGAGTTCTATTTCATCCAGAGCCTTTAAACATCACAGGATGATTGCCCTTTTTTAGTACAAAAATCCTTTTGGTTTTGGGGTCAGTAGGTCAAAGGTCAAGGTCACAGGGGCCGAAAAAGTGTAAGCCGTTTCCGCTCAATAACTTAAGTTCTATTTTCATCCAGAGCCTTCAAACGTCATAGGGTGATTGCCCCTACTAAGTAGAAGAACCCTGTTGAATTTGGGGTGAGTAGGTCAAAGGTCAAGGTCACAGGGGCCCCAGAGAGTGTAAACCGTTTCCGCATAATAACTAGAGTTCTTTTTCACCCAGAGCCTTTAACCTTAAATGGATGATTGCCCTTACTTAGTAGCAGAACCGCATTGATTTTGGGGTGAGTAGGTCAAAGGTCAAGGTCAAAGGGGCCCAAAGAGTGAAAACCGTTTCCGCACAATAACTATTTCACCCAGAGCCTTCAAACTTCATAGGGTGATTGCACTTACTTAGTTGAAAAACCCTGTTGATTAGGGGTCAGTAGATCGAAGTTCAAGGTCACAGAGACCCGAAGTCTGAGAATTGTTTCCGCACAATAACTGCAGTTCTATTTGACCCAGAGACTTCAGCGTCCATAGGTTGATTGCCCTTATTGAGTAGAAAAAACCTGTTTGTTTTTGGGTCAGTAGGTCAAATGCCAAGGTCACAGGGGCCCAAAGAGTGTAAACCGTTATTTCTCAATAACTGGAGTTCTTTTTCATCCAGAGCCTTCAAACATCACAGGGAAATTGCTTCCAGAGCCTTCAAACGTCATAGGGTGATTGCCCCTACTGAGTAGAAGAATCCTATCGAATTTGGGTAGAATAGGTCAAAGGTCAAGGTCACAGGGGCCCCATAGAGTGTAAACGGTTTCCGCTCAATAACTGGAGTTCTTTTTCACCCAGAGCCTTTAACCTTAATAGAATGATTGCCCTTACTAGGTAGAAAAACTCTGTTGATTTTGGGGTCAGTAGGTCAAAGGTCAAGGTCACAGGGGCCCGAAGAGTGAAAACCGTTTCTACACAATAACTGCAGTTTTATTTCACCCAGAGACTTCAGCGTTCATAGGATGATTGCGCCTATTAAGTAGAAGAACCCTATTGGTGTCGGGGTCAAAAGATCAAAAGTCAAGGTCGCAGGGGCAAGAAGTGTATAAACCATTTCTGCTTAATAACTGGAGTTTTGTATCACCCAGTACCTTTATACTTCATAGGGTGATTGCCCTTACTAAGTAGGAGAACCTTATTGATTTTGGTGTTAGTAGGTCAAAGGTCAAGGTAATAGGGGCCCAAAGAGTGAAGACCGTTTCCACTCAATAACAGGATTACTATTTCACCCAGAGCCTCCAAACTTCATAGGATGGTTGCTTTTACTAGATAGAAGGAACGTATCGTTTTTTGGGCTAGTATGTCAAAGTTCAGAGTCACAGGGACCTGTAGAGTGAAAAACTGTTCACACTGGCCCTCTTGTTTTATTATTTTATGCGTCTCATAAAAAAAATTCATTTTGGTGCCACTTCATGTGCAGATGTAACAGACTGCTGGTATCTATCTTTGTATGTATCGTAATTACTTCTGTTTTAAGTTCACCTGTCTACTAGTTTATTTTCCCTTTGCTTGTTAAAAACGTTTTGGCAAGGGGATAAGTCGAAGAAGACAAATTCCTATCAAACAGAAATTTATTAGACAAAAGCTGATACTTTGATACTTATCGACAAAGCCATTTTGTAAAGTTGCCAATCAGGTCAACCTTGTTTTGACGCCAGCATGTCTGTGCTGAACTCAAGTGATCACCTTGAGGTAACCCGATAGTTAAAATAATAGCTTATGTGATCTCGCACTTCCTTTTGAAAGGTTCAGTTAGATCAGGAAGTAAAGAAAGAAAAAATAGGTATTTTGTCACTTATGACAAATTCAAATACACCTGTCTTATGCACAAGTGTTTCAAAACGGTATTGTTTACTTGTGGTAAATTAAGAGATAATCTTATTAAAATCATGCCCTAAAAGGGCTACTATAGGGAGGTCGTGTACTTCAGTCAGATTGATTTGAAAAACAGATTAAAAACATTACAGAAGTAATTCACAAAATTCGTGTATATTATACGTCTAAGATGCGGTTTTACTCACAATGAACAAAATGGCTCTGAACACAATAAAACTGGCCCATAAAGCACTCTAGGTTGACCAGAAAAAATACCTTACTGAATAATTTTCTTGTTTATATAGTTAAAACATATGTTATCTTTATTTTCTTTACAAAAATAGCTAGCCTTTAATTACAACTAATGAACTGGAAGAAAGTAATGATTGATAAATGATGAATTTACCATTGGAGTGAAAATAGATTAAACGACGTCTGTTGTTTTCTTTTTGTTTTCCTGTAGCCAGATCTATAGGTTTTTGAAAACTGCTTATTTAAATTACATGTTCAAAATGCAAAAATACACACTATGAACGGAGCATCTAGCAAACACCTTTCTTCAAATGTAAAGATACCTATCGAGCTGTAGCCTTCCAGTTGTATTATATAAAGGATAAATGTATGCTCAAAAATAAAATGAATATGAAAAATAATAGATATAAAGTTTTAACAGTTATTTTATACTGACAAATCGTACAAATGTGTGTGCAATTTATCTTTCTTTCATTCCAGTTTTTTAAACGTGTTCTTCTATTCATGTTTTTTTCACGCATTTTAAACATTGTACTACTTTAAACATATTGAGAAAAGAAAATAGGAAAACAAAACATCTTTTAGAAATAAGGCATTCTATTAAGTTTCATTAAATTCCAATAAGTGAATGTTGAGATATAGCTCAGAAACGAATAGAATTATATACGATTCAGAAATGATAACTGAACCTCCGCCATTCGGTAGTCACATGACATTTCCGCCATTATGGCACTGAACACTCTTAGTAACTGTGAGAGCAATTCCTTAGTTACGCACACTGTACATCTGTAGCCATATACCGTTCCAGAAATTAAAACTTCCCCCATTACCTCCCTTGCGTTCGTCATAAAGGGACTGCACAAAATGAAGCTATTTTATACTACGGAGCGTAAAAAAGCCCCATTTTTATAGCAGTAATGTGATTGTGAACTTGTATATTACAGAAAGGGAAATATATTCATATAAACCACATGAAGTATTTATTATCAGCAAAGTTATATCACAGGGTCTTACTGAAAAAAAGTATATTTGTAAACGATTTTTTTTGCTGACATCACAATCTGTTGAACTGTTTAATAAAGGTTTTGTGATATTATCCGGTAAGTTAATTCATTATATATTATCAACATTTGACGAAACAACTGCTTTTAAAGAGCACATCATTAAAAACGTCTGACTAAAAGGGTACAGTTAAATAGGTGTCAAAATAATTTCATTTTGTGTATTACAAGAAATATCAACAGCAATAATGTTAAAATGAGAAAAAAGAAAACAAACGTATTGTTGTAAGAGCAATATCTTACAAACGAGTGCCTTGCAGCTATTTTGTCTGCACACACAAACTCACATGTTGTACATATCAATAATTTGCAAAAACAGATTTCCGAAATGCAAGCAAGAAGGTTAAAAAAGGTCCATACGGCAATAGGTTCTAAATTTCATAATGTCTTGAATATCTTGCTTGTAAGGAAGAATATATTTTCTGAAATTTCATTTAACAATCAGGAACAAATAAAGACCATGTTTTATAGCCTTCTGGCATTCTGAGTGACAATGACAATTAACGGTGACTTATCAAAACAAAGACAGAATATAACCCCCATATTACGTAACCAAATTCCTTCAGCATACCCATCCGCGAAAGACAAAAGACAGATGATTAAAGAAGCGCTAAATAACGCACATTTATTGTCAAGTATGTTTTGAAACTATATCAAAACAAGAGATGTTTGTAAAACATTTATGCCACCCTAGCGCCTTATTTCTAGAGGCAGCATGAAGTTTTGAGGAGCTGGACCAAGCGTTCTTTAGTTATTGATTGGAAACCATTTTGCTATTCAAGGACACTGTGACCATGGCCTTTGACATGGTGACCTGAAAAACTAAAGGGCTCATCTAAAAGTCATGAACAACTTATATACAAAGTTTGAGGAACACGGGCCCAAGCATTCTAAACTTATTCATAGGAAACCATTTTGCTTTTCAAGGTGACTGTGACCTTCGACCCAATGACCAGAAAAACGATAGTTGTTATCTACTGATCGTGACAAACCTACATACTGAGTCTGAGCCCAAGGATTCCCTATGTATTCAGCAGAAACTGCTTTGCTTTCGAAGATTGCTGTGACCTTGACCTTTGACCTAATAACACTAAAAACCACAGGGATCATCTAATTGTCATGACCAACCTACCTATGAAGTTTTGAGGAGCTTGGCCCAAGCCTTCTATAGTAATTGATCAGACACTGTTTTGTAACACAGGGTCACTGTGACATAGACTTTTGTCCTGAAAAGCTATAGGGCTCATGTAATGGTCATGGCCAACCTATGTACCAAGATTGGGGAATCTGGGTCAAAGCATTCTTTTGTTATTAATTTGAAATCAGTTTGCTTTACAAGGTCACTGTGGCATTGGCCTTTGCCCTAGTAACCGGTGGAACAAAAGGGGTCATCTACTAGTCAGGACCAACCTACACACTAAGTTTGAAGAACCTGGGACCAAGAGTTCCACAGTTATTGATTGGAAACCGTTTTGCTGTTCAAGATCACTCTTACCTTGACCTTTGACCTGGCGAAGAAAAAACTATTGGGGTCATTTTCTAGTCATTAACAACCTACATACTAAGTTTGAACAACCTTGGTCCAGGGTTCTATAGTTATTATTTGGAAACTGTTTTGCTTTTCAAGGACACTCTTACCATGATTTTTTAACTCTGTCAAAAATTGCTCGATCATACCCAAACAGAACTTGACCTAGATGTTTTTATGATAAATATGTATACTAAATTTTATTTCGGTATGTGCAATCTCTGCGAAGAAAATAAACGGAAACTGCAAATAATTGGATTTTTTCTAAGTTCAAGGAGCTCTGTCAAAAATTGCTCGATCCAACCCAAAACAGATCTAGACCCAGATATTCTTATTATAAATCTGTACACCCTTTTTTTTAGTATGTGTAATCTCTGCGAAGGAAATGAACGGAAACTTGGTGGACATACAGACCGACCGACCGACAGACAGCAGCAAAGCAATATGCCCTCCCTTTTTCAAAGGGGGGGCATAAACATAAAACAAATTTAAGTTTAAATAGAGTGAACATGCGGTTAAGGAGCGAGATGTTTAATTTTGTCTTTTTGTCCATTTTATAAGCTTTCAGAGTTGTTAAAATAATTGAAATCATAGATTCAACTTTCGAAAAAGGAGAACAGTGCCTTCAATATAATATTCTTTTACACAACTCAGACTTCGGCTTTGAACAGTCCATGGTCTTATTCACAGTCTTTAATGTGTTAAATAATTCAAGTTAGTTGGGCGCATCGGAACAAGTATTTCGAATACATACCGGACAAAGGTCTAATGATACAGTTTGTGAAGGCAATCCGGATCTTAAGGCATTCCGAATCAATTACAATTTTTTTCCTTTAAAACAACTTTAACCTGACCGATAATTTTATGGACACTGATAATTTCTAAAAGAATAATTCTTTTGGTTTAAAATTATCAACAAACAATCAAAGTTGCAAGCGTTTACGTTAATCAAACGTCCACTCGATTTAGATCACGCTACGAAGCTTCGCGCACCTGTTCGAATATTGTTTGCTTGTCTTGAAAATTGATCTCTCGTGACTTACAGAATGGGACCGAAAAAGAAGAAGGTAATTTGCAAAATATAACCCTATCATATGTCGACACTTGGAGAAATTTGCTATTGCAAATATTTATGCTTAGTGTTATTTCTCGTTCAGTCTAGAACGCAGGTAACAGAAGGTAATGCGAATCAACGAGCCATGATGCTGGGGGTCGTCTCAAGTTTGTAATAGGACAAATACTTTTTATTTTATTAACTTATTTTGTTTCATTTGTACTTGTAAGTGATATTCATCATATTTGATAGAATTTTTTAATATTTTATACTTTTTAAACTGTTTTAATTTAAACTTTGACCTTGTAATAAGTAACCATTGCTGAAGTGATATAGTAATACACTAAACACATATATATTCCAGCATTTTTTAAAATACCGGAATATATTCTAGCATTTTTTTTCATACACTGCTTTTACCAAGTCTCTGTCTTCTTCTGACTGATCACTCACTCACACAACTGAAATATGAAGCAAGTAGTTGTGTGAACTTTTTAAAGTATTATCTAAATTTTTTTATAGGTTGAGACAAGGCCATCAACATCTAGTCCAGCTGTGCAAACAGCAAAAACATTGAGAAAGAAATACAGAAACTGGAGTTCACCTAGCAAGGCCAAGGATAAGGCATCAAGAGCAAGACGTGCACTCTATGAGGTGACAGTTAATAAGGTACCTATTAGAGAAGCAGCAAGAAAACATAATTTGTCTTATGGTTTTTTTCACAGAAGAGTTTCAGGTTCTGTGGAGATTGATGCACTCCATGGTACGGGTACTGTGTTTAATGCATGTGAAGAGAGAGAATTTGCTGAATATTTAAGTGAAACGGCTAAAAGGGGTATGGGCTTAAGACCAGGTGTATTTTTGGACAAAGTTCAAGAAATAGTCCTCAAGGAAGGAAGGAAGACACCCTTTAAAAATGGTAGGCCATCATACGATTGGTACAGGCGTTTCATGAACAGACACAAGAACATTCTAGGTGTTCGACAAGAATCCTTGCTAGAATCCTCAAGAGCTAAATTAACAAAGACAAAACTAGATGACTGGTATAGCTCATACACAAACTTTTTAGTTGAAAAAGATCTGCTGAATAAACCCGAACGAATATGGAATGCGGATGAATCAGGATTTAACTTAGGAAGTAAAGCTGGAAGAGTAATTGGACCATCGAGGGCTTCATTTCCCTCACAGATACCACATTTGGCTGGAAGCTCTAGCAAAGCAAGACTAACAGTGATGTTCTGTGCCAGTGCATGTGGATCAATCATGCCTCCTTTCTATGTGTATCCAAAGCCCCCTCCTAAAGGCATCAATCCTTTAAGTTGTAGTATTCCTGGAGGAAAAATTGAATATACTGAAAAGGGGTGGATGGATGGACCAACGTTTGCTAAGTTTCTGGAACATTTTGATTCACATATTGTTACCGAAAGACCAGTTGTGTTGTTGATTGACTCTGTTAGCAGTCACATTGGTTCAAAAAGCAAGGGCAAAGAGTATTGAATTGTATAGGATAGTACCTAATGCTACACATCTAATGCAGCCTCTAGACAAAGGTGTGTTTGGCCCCTTGAAAAAGCAGTGGTATAAGACTGTGAGAAAGCATAATCGTGAAAATCCCGGAATTCCAATAAATAAGGGAAACTTTGCAGAAAAATTAAAAGATGCTTATAATGACTTTTATAGGCCAAACATCGTTGTAAATAGCTTTGCTTCTTCAGGAATATATCCAGTGAATAGGGCTGTTATTTCAGATGATCAGTTGAAAAGAGGGTTAACCTTTAACCCAGATGATGAACAAACAGAAAATGATTCTAAACAAAAGGAGGCTGAGTCTTCTGACCATGTTGAATCCCAGAGCATAAATGAGGAAGTCTTCAACACATATGTCAGTGTACTTAAAACGCCCGTCAAAGAGAAATACAGGAAACGGCAAGAAGAGGGATACAATGTGCATGGAGTTTCGCCAGGGTATAATACATATGTGCTGCTCAAGTCAAAAGTCAATTCAGAGCATGCAACTGTAGAACAATCCATTTCCCAAGAACATTCCATCAACATTACAGGGCCAGAACAATCCACAGTAAGTGCAAGACAAGACATTGAAGATGCCAATCAAATACCCCAACAAATACAAAAGTCAACCCAAGGATTAGAATTATTAGCAGATTCTGCATCTCGCATGACACCATGTGACACTTCAGACCTTGTTAAGAAAAGGAAAGTGTCTGATAAATCCAGTGCCCAAAATGTGTCACCAGTTATGAAAGACACACTTGTATTGCCAAAAGTCAAAGCAGCACAAAAACGGAAACGTTCATGCATACTTGATGACATGCCAAATAACTTAACTAGTCCAGAGACTATCAGAAAACTTGCTCTCAAAGACTTAGAGAAAACAAGACTATTTGCTCACAAGGAAAGAAGGGCCAAAGCCGCATATCTGTCAAAAACAAATAAGAACAAGCTTAAGCAAAATGTAAAAAAAAAATAGTATCAAAAATCACTGAAAATGAAGATGAAGCCATGTGTATGGTTTGTGAATTAACCTGGGAGGAAGACAAGTTACTCATGCTTGGTCACACCTGGATCCAGTGTGACATGTGCAAATGCTGGATACATGAGCACTGTTTGCCTATAGGTGTTACATATGATGATACATGTGAAGATTCAGACTTTATTTGTCATAAATGTGAAACAGACAAAGTTTAATTTGTGAAATGTGTACAAGTTTGTGTCAGTTTTTGATTGTGGAGTTATCATTGTTTATAAATATTGTTTTATTTTGATTGACTTATGTGGAAAAAACAGTCTTTATTGACAAATTTGTTAAAGGCTTCGGCCAGGCTGCATGTACCAGTTGAATTGTTTACATTTGTTTAATTTTTGTTAGAACCGGACAGTTGTGCTATTGTAAATTGCAAAAGGAAAACATTAAGCATAATATCATGTTTATTTCATAGCCATCCTAGGATAGTTCCTTTTTGGTTTATATTACTCAAAAATAAATTTTAATTGCTTTCTCAGTTTCATTTTCATTTCCGTCTGACTAACTGCATTTTATCATTTTAGGAGAAGACGGAAGTCAGGATAGAAAATTGTGTGATTAAAGGTTACCATGCCTTTAAAGTAAAGCCCCCCATGACATCACCGCCAACACAGTTGCTGGTGGATATAGAATATACAAACATCCATGATACTGATGCATGTATGGTATGGGTACCCGATTTGAACCAGTTTAAACCTGACCTTCATGACATTGTTACTGATGATGATAGATATTTGACATTGAGAGACATAGCAGGGTTGCCAGTTGGTCATGTGCCCCGCACTCTGGCTAGCTCATTTAGAAAGCTTATTGACATGGGTGCTTCTGTGCTTTGTGAAGCAAATGATCAGCCTCAGGCAAGCTTCCCTCCTTGGCCAGCACCCCAAGAAATAGGTGGAGGTGCTGTTATTCCATGCACATATCTTGTAAGACATGATAATAAACAGCAGGTTATAGATATTGTTAAGGAGGCATTGATGAACATGTCTGAGGGGGAGTTTATAGTATCTTAAAGGTACATTTCTGTGACAGACATTGAGTTGCATAATGTTGTCAAATAAATACTAAATGTTTTTCAATAAGTGTGTTTTTATTAATTTCCAGCTGCAGTGCTTCTTCCATAGCTGTAGCTGTCAAATTTGACAGTTAAAGTCGATTTTGAGACAACCCCCATAACTGATCCGGATAGCCTCCACTTGATTCAAATACACTACACAAAGTGCTAAAAATAGAAACAGTCTGTCTCACAACATACACGGCTAGGAAACACAATGACATTATCGTCTGTTAGGTGAAGCTATTGAAAGACAAAAACACAAAAACAATTTTTTAAATTACATATTTAATGTTTCTATGAACAGCAAATAGATTTAGTGATCCGGATTGCCTTCACAAACTGTATCAGCTTCAACTTATTACTGCCCAAAGTCAATACTGGCTATACTAGTCAGACGTGTTTTAGGAATATTAAAATTGTCAAAAATAAAACCAAAGTAAACAAGAATTTTACTAAAGATCTTACTTACCCATTCATCGTGAATCTTTAAAATCCATAAAGATACCTTTACGTACAAACGAACGGGCGACAACTAGAAAGCTTTTATTTCCTGTATGCTGAAAAGATAACCGTACTGATTCACCACATAATCATGCGTATCGATGTACACTATAACATCAAAGAGGAAGGGGTACCTGTTTATCTGTATTCATTACAAAATGAATGTATATACTGACAAGAAAGTTATTGTAAAATGTGAGGAACATGAATAAATAAAAAATCCACAACAGTTATGTGATAATAGTTGCAAAAGGTAAAAACAATCAAATAAATCACCTTATAAACAGCTTTGACTTTGTGACATGTTTGAAGGTTTTGCTGCGGAACACTGTTATAACCATGTTGATTTTCTTTTATTCAAGTACTCTTTGTCCCCAGTTGGTCTCACAATATTTTTTCTATCGTTCTACTCTTGTTTCGTTAATTGTTTGTAGTGTCCCGTTTTAGTTGATATTTAAACAAATAGATGATTTCTGCTATATTTGTCTCTACTATTGGACTGTATTATACTCTCTTGAAAAATATTGTCTGAATTCGTCTGAAATGGGATCTGAATTAAGCTGAATTTTGTCTGAATGTGTCTGGATATATTGCTGAATTTTTGCTTAATTTGGAACACTTTAAGACAAATTCAGCCGGTTTTCAGAAAATTTCAGATACTGAACTTCAGAACTGTTCAGACAATATCTGAAAAAAGTCAGCCAACATTCAGAAACTTTCAGATATCTAAGTTTTTGCTTAATTTAAAACACTTTCAGACACATTCAGCCGGTTTTCAGATACTGAAATTCAGAACTGTTCAGACTATATCTGAAAAATTCAGCCAAAATACAGAAACTTTCAGATATCTGAATTTTTGATTAATTTGGAACACTTTCAGACACATTTAGCCGGTTTTCAGAAAATTTCAGGTACCGAGATTCAGAACTGTTCAAACAATATCTGAAATAAATCAGCCAACATTCAGAAACTTTCAGATATCTGAATTTTTGCTTAATTTGGAACACTTTCAGACACATTCAGCCAGTTTTCAGAAAAAAATCAGATACTGAGATTCAGAACTGTTCAGAATTCTCGATTTGGAATTTTCAGATGGACTTGGACTGTTTTCAGAAAGATTCTGTTATGAGATTCAGATTCAGTTTGAAAAAGAACCCTTAATCTCCTTAAACACAATAAGGGAAAACTTACCTATTGATATACCAGCAACAGATAACAAGTGATCACAAAACAACTCAGCCTAAATTACTAGGGCTCAGCCAACCTAAAATACATACATATTCAATTTTTTTTTATTAAAATCAGACCATGGCAGACAAAAGAATGATCACAATATTTTTGTCTACTCTAAGAATATTTTATTTAACTGCATAACACATATTTGATCAGTATTAAGTTTTGAACTAAAGATAACGAACTTCTAACACTAAACTAAATTCTGGAGATTCAATAACACAGTAGTTACAATATGTATCACTTTTTCTTTTGCCCCAAGTCTTCTAAAAGTTCTAAAATTAAGTTTTTTTAGTCTTTAGTTTTTGTTTCTAATGAAAATGTCTAGCTTTTTTATTTTCTATGTCATGATAAAGAAGGTATTTAGTCCTATCTACATGAAAAAGTTCTCATCGAGATCTCAATACTTTCTGTCAATCTTCTGATGATCCACTATTTGAATTTATTCTCAGCAGTCTACTTTGCCTTTTATACATCCAAGACATTATCTTTTTCTTTTCAAATTTTAACTTTCATCTTTTACCACTTTTTGCTTTGCAGTCAACACTGTTTATCATAGTTTATATTAAAAGTTTTGTAGTTGACACCAGATGAGAAGTCTACACTGCTGAATTAGGCAGGAAAATAACTATATGACCGGCAAAACAGAAATAAGACATACAAGCACAATTATTTATATAGGCCGTATCAGCAAGTTGGATATTTCTCAGATTCTACAAATAACAGTGGCATAATACGTTACATTCTTACTTATTTATACACTGGTCATGACACTGGTAAGATACACAGCTATGGCTGCCTGTTTTCGGGTAATCTGCCCTTTTATGTACTTAAAGCACAGGTTAACCAATTTCGGCAGCTAGAAAGTTTCTTCAGTAATTGTACCAAAAGCGGTGAGATGACAGTTTGAGCAATCACTTACCAGTGCACAGATCATGACCCAGACATGGTACATAACTGTGGCTACCTTTTTGGGGGTAATTTCCCCTTTTTGTACTTAAAAAAGGTTCACCTATCTTCTACATATTTCAGAAGATTTGATATATTTCAGTTGAGACATCATTGCAGTGGCTGAATTAATGTAATTGTTACAAATATTGTAGTTCCTTAGGCCACACCAAATAAATATCTTGGTCTTCGGTTTTTTTTGAAAAATATGGGGCGAGCGAGCGAAAAAAAAATTAAAATATTTGTGTTCTGATCAGTCATTTACTGGAGCGAGCGAAGAGCGAAGAAAAAAAAGTAAACCATGATAGCGTTTAATGAGTATGTTAAAACCAATTTTAATTTATAGATTTCAAAACAATGATTTAAAGATGACAAAGCCTTTTTGAGAAAAACAGCTCTACATATATACATGTATTTTAACAATTCAGTTAGAAACAGATAAGCAGAGTGCACATCAAGTATAATGATCAAGATGCCAGTTAAACGTCGTCTTCATATGATGATCATTTATGCCAATTTATTTTAAAATCCCGTCATGCTTGACAAAGTTATAAGCCAGACACTAACATCTACGCATAAACTTTAAGTGTCCACTGTGACCTTCACCTTTGAGCGAATGACATGGTTCATGCACACGACACATTGCCTTCATATTATGATCATTTATATCAATTTATTTCGAAATCTCATCATGTATGACAAAGATATGAGGCGGACACAAAATTTGACACGGACAGACGGATGGACAAACAAACCGACAGGGTAAATGTTTCATGCCGTCCTGCCATTTTATGGCAGGGGCATAAAAAATGTAAAAATCTATTGCTAGTAACTGTTACCCTTGACCATGATCCCTAGTGACCCAAACTGCACCCAATGTTAGAGGATATTAAAAGGAACCTGCCTATACATGTGGACACAATTTGTTAATACATAACGCCTGTATGAACAAAAGTATGAAAAATAACAAAGGGCAATAACTAAAAAAATATAAATGGAAGAGTTATGTTTCTTGTGCACTGCACTTTTCCTTAATGAGATCTATCCACCTATGAACTTTCAAGTTGCTAGATGAAACCTTTTTTGAGAAATGCTCCAGACAAAAATGCGGGACGGAAGGCAGACAGAGACTATTACCATATCCCTCGCCTTGACGGGGGGATAATAATTACTGCAATACAGCATTGTTCGTCCGGTGCCCTATTTTGACGCTGACCTATTTCGACGCCATTTTTGTTTTTCTTTTGTTTCTGATATAAGCGACTTCCGCTGATGTCATAACTTTACTATATCGTAGTAAACTGACTTCACTATCGATCACGTTAATCGAGTGGAAAATAAGAGATGCAAAGGTAAGAGTTTATGAATTTGATCTCATATAATATGTTTACGTATGTTTTTTCTAATGCAAAAATATTGAAACTTCAGGCGTCATTTTCTTTGCTAAAATGAGCGTGGGAAAATTGTAAGCCTAGAGCTGTCTGCTGCGCTCGCTGTTCCCATTCATAGGTCACGTGACATTCTTGTGATCAGCCATTTATTTATATGGTTTAATCAGTTTTGTGTTATATGTACGCGTTATAGACTTTTTGTCAACAATCTTTTATTAATTGATATTTAATTGAATGCTAACACTTTAAATTGTAAATTAACATAAGTGATGCCTAAGTTTCAGTATTTCTTATCTTTTTCAGGTTCCATAAAGAAATTATGTATAGATGCTACACCACTACATCTACTATGGTTAAGGCTCTGGAGAAGGTCATGCTGACAGGAGCTCCAATTAAAACCACTACCAAAGTGTTACATACACTTTTTTAAACTGAATAAATAAAGTGGTAAACCATATTTATGTGTTGTTATATTGTAGATCCTGGCTGCTGCTGGTATTGGTGGACACCGTAAGTACAAAATTCACAGTGTACTCAGTGCAGTAGATTGATAGAAAAAGCTGTATCGAGGCAGCCAATCAGGGGCGTCATTTTAGGTCACTGTCAAAAAACATGACTGCAACCATATAACCTATGATAAATGCTGTTTCCTTAAAAATAAACAACCCTTTTAGTTTTAATGGTGTACGTGCATTGGTCAAAGATAATACTTGATTTAGAATGTTTATGTTTTAACCCATCTGATGTGTTGTATTTGCCTGTCAGTAAATTATATCTTAACAGCGTCGAAACTGGTCACTCGAGGATAAAGTTTCATTTTGCCACAGGAAACAACAAATTTTCCTTTGTTGATGTGATCCAAAACTACGACATTCAATTTGGTAATCGAGCAAATCATTACCTAACGCCCAGTAACGTGTCTCTACCGCGCGGAACAGTGATAATCGCGTTGCGTAACTGAATATTAAACCGAAGAACATGTTCTGTAGATATTTGCACTATAAATTACAATCAAATTACAGTGCAAATTTTACGACAGAAGCGGGCGGTGAGAAAAAAATTAAAATAGTTTTTTTCATTTCTTCTAAAATTGATGCGGGAAATCCGACGAACAGGAGATCATTTGGTGTGGCCTAAATATTTACAAAAATGGCAAGTAATTCAGTACAGTTGGTATCAGTCATTTTCTGTTGTTATTTGAAAGTGAGTTTGGAAAAAATGATCTGAAGAAATATTCTTTGTTACAGAAATGTGGAACAAGTAAAGCTTTATAGTGTAAATGCAGAATCAGTTGAAAGGGGTACAGGTAGATGGTTAGTTTTATCTCTAAAATTTGAAGATTTAGATAAGTTCACCTAACTCCCTCAGCCTATTTGTGCATCACCTATATATGAAACAGTGCCAGTTAATTTGTCAAACAAGAACTGCTTCCATGATAAATTGTAGTATCATGAAGTCATATTTTGCAAATAATAATTTCATATACAGAAACTTGGGGGTTCTAACATGACCAATTCTTGAAATTTGAAATTTAACACTGAAATAAAGTTAATATGCTGTAGTAGCACACATACTGTGTACATCTGTCTTGCCCTGAGTAGCCATAATTTTATATTATCAGTGATCATCTATATAAAATATCTTTCTGATACTACTTCAGTTTTGTATGCTGTCACTGTGATGAAGAGTTAACTAATTTCAAGAATAATCTTAAACTTCAAGAAGCATTTTCTAAAAGGGATTTTGTCTGTGAAGTTTTTACAAAATCTGACAAAGTGTTAAGGAGATATGCCCATATTCGTTCAAATTTGTACAAATCAAGGCCCACAACCTCGCTGAAAATTACTGAACTGGAAAATGCGGATGATAGGCTCAGCTACGCTTGGTAACTTGGTACCAATAAATCAAAGCAAGTTCCAGTGAACCTAGTGGTTATGGAGAAGAAGCACATACAAACTTTGTGACAGACAGATAGGCAAACAGAAATTACAAAAAACAATACATCTCTCATACACATAATAATGAAGAAAAATAGGGAAGAATCAATATTTTTCATTCAGCTCTGAAAATATTAAAAAATGTAAGGGGCTTTTCAGTAAGGAAGTAATCAAAAAATAAATTTACTAAAAATGTGGGCTTAATTAATGAATTTACACAATAAATAATGATGATACAGTTACAGGATAATTACTGTGACGATAATTATCATCATAATGTTGCTGAATGATATGTATCAGGCCCAGTGAATGAACAGTTACTGATTTATGATGGTTGTAGTTAATAATGAACACTATTCACTATCCACTTAGCCTTTTTATGTCACATACAGTTCTACTCCTTTTAAATTTAGTTTTTCAATAAGCTGGCCAATTAAATATTGTTAATTGGGCATTTATATTGATTCTCTATGATCTGACCAGTACTGATGACTTGGCATTTTATCTAATAGTGATCTCAAAAATGATGAGATATCAATTTTATTTTTGCATTTTGCTTGGACCAAAGTCAGACTAATGGAATCTTAAAATAAACCTTAGCATATGCTCATTGTTTTCAGGTCAGCTAAAAAAATGCAGAAATGCAAGATCATAGTGACTAACACATTTTATTCAGTATGAGGATGTATATCATATAAATATTGTAAACTGGTTACAATCAATAACTTAAATAACAGCAATAATTGTCCAAGTTTAATTGGTTATCACTATTTTGTAATCACTATATCGTAAGTAACCACAATTTCCACTGATTACTTGATTAAACATCTTATACATGTATGTTGCAATAAATACCATAACATCAGCAGTTTGTTTGTTATATGTCTTTGTGAGTAGTTATCTTATTTGGCCAAACTGATTGTCAAACTATCTGTCATTTGTTAAAAAAAAATTATCTGTGTCTTCCCAGTCTGCTTCCTTTATGGAAAAAGAAACAACAGTTATTTATGCGTTCGAATATTGAATTTTAACTTGGAGCTTTATGTATTTGGAAAGATAAATTTTATAATATATATCCTATATATATATATATATATATATATAGTTTTAAACTTGGTAAAATGTTGGGTCTTTTCAGCTTAATTAAACCTTACAAGTGGGTCTTAAGTCGATTGTTGGGTCTTCAAGTCGATTAATGGGTCCAGACCCAACAATTTTTCGACCCACTAATAATAAATCATCTAGATTGGATTTTTTCGAAGGATGCGTTGTAAATAAAAGGTAATGTAAAACTCCACTTGTTGGGTCTATATGGTCCATGGGGGTCGTTTTTGGATTACGATGTTGCCTGGTTCCCTAAAGTGTGACAAGACACGCTGAAAAACTAGAACCAATGAAGCACGCATGCGCACCGTAACTAACAACAACAACAATGGCGGGGTATGACTGAAAATCGAAAAGGGCCCTTTTCGCGGAAAGGGCCTGATTCTTACGAAAAGGACCTAAATTTTCTTTGATGTTCGAGATATGAGTGATTAATGGTTTAAACTGTTCTGTATATGGAAATGCTAGGACAAAATTTAAACTAAGACTGTTTTTTTTTTAATCTAGTTGTCATAACAAGTGTTTATAAAGTTCTCACGTATTCCTTCTCTACAAAAAGGAATAGGTGGCATACGAAAAGGGGCTAACACATACAATAATACAAATAATATCCTTTTTTAAATAGTCTTTTAAATGTTTCAGTACAACATGTGCATACATCAATGGAAACTGCGTTTTATTGCGCTTTTGAAAGCGAATTCCTCATCGCTGCCAATTACCAAATTTGAAATTTCGATGTCCTTTAAATTGTCTGCGATGTCGTGTAGAAATGACTGATATGCTTTTGTTGTAGAACTTTGGTGTATAAAAGTCTGTGAGTAAGAACAGAATGCAAAATACCCCTAAAGTTTAACTTTATAAGGTTTAGAGTTATGCCACGATTTCCAGAATTCATTACAGATTTATTTCGTGACATCATGTTAATTGTCAAGCCAACAAATTTGGCAAAAGTCAGTAGAAACGAATGCTACTAATATTTTATTCTTTTTAGAATGCCATAAAGATAACACAGAGTTTATGTGTATATCTGGTTGTTTATTTAATAGAATTTAATAAACTGAGGGTGTCCGCAAACCCGCTGCGCTTGATGTATTGCTGCTGATTAGACACGTAACATAGTAACACTTAACACATAATTTGATTACTGTGATAAGAATCTGCAATTATTGACGAAAGGTGTCATCTCAACATACAATGATTAGTATCGATTAACGACTAATAATTAACTTATTTATTTATTTATTTGCGTTATCGTTTGTTGACTAACTTTCTGTAAAGGATTAATGATTCGCATATAGTTTAATTTTCTGAAAATGAAATACACCGAGTCAAGAAAATATTGCTTCTAAGACAAAGTATAATACCCAGTTTAATAATATATAGTTTATATGGGTTGGTCAGATATTATGTTCTCTGTGACGATTTGGTCTCGACTTCTGTTCATCATTTATTTGTTTCTCACCACTAATTCACGTGGAAAAGTTGGCAGTTTGATATTTTTTATGTTCCGGCGTTGGATTTACGTTGAAAAATGATGTCTAAAACTTTTATTTAATCCGACGTCAAATCAACGTCATTTGTTTGCTGGGTAGCACCTTTCAAAAATAAATATATCTTAATATATCTTAGTGGCGTATTTGAAAAGAAAATAAATTTTATTCAATAATTGACAGCCTCCATCATATTTAACTAATTAGACACGTATATCATGTTTTCTCTGAATCATAATTGTACAGGCGACTTTTGACACTTAGAATTGTATTTATAAGGTGACATATAGGCCCGTTGGGCCGGATGAAAACTATTATTACAATTATTTTGTTGTGTAACGATGTTGACATGTCACTATAATAACAAAATACTTACTTAAATATACCCACTAAAGAGCGAAAAAATCGCACAATTTATAGCTAACACCGAATGTTTCGTATCTGCTTACAGAACATTAAATTACCTCGGTTTCCTAACTGTTCAAACTATTTCTGTATTGTTAATACGTACAAGGAAGTTTTATTAGAATAGTTATGTGGTATATTGATGTCTTATATGAATAACACATATCATAATATACAGTTTAATATAGTTATTATTTACATATATACATTAACAGAGTAACAATACAGATGTAAATTATACTGCTAGAAAAAACCCTTGTGCGTGACTTGCATGGCATTATATATAAGGCTTATGATAGACAGTGTAGTAGGCAGAGCTATAACACCATTAACAAATAATACTACAAGTTTTATATCAGAATAGGATATTATTTGTATTTTAGTTCTTCTGTTCTTCTGTTCTTTTCGTATGCCAACTGGCCCTTTTCGTAGCGAAGGAATACGTGAGAACTTTATAAACACTTGTTATGACAACTGAAATAAAAACACGCTCTTAGTTGAAACTTTTATTAAAGCATTTCCATACAGAGAACATATTTAAACCATGTAGTTATTCATATCTCAAACATATTCGAAATTATAGGCCCTTTTCGTAAGAATCGAGCCCTTTCCGCGAAAAGGGCCCTTTTCGGTTTTCAGTCATACCGCCATGGGGTCAAAAAGAAGACGGAAAGATCGCCAAAAAGATACAGCAGTTAAACGGTACGTATCCATCCATAATCGCTTAAATTCAGCTTGAACAATAATTTATCTATACTTCCACAAATATTCTTCTATGTAACCTTTTTCAGAAAGAATATATTACAATGGTACTCGATATATTTTCGACCCACGTACTGGGTGAAAATATGAATGCAGCCATTTCAAAATGGAGGGAAACGGTACTAAACCATGTGATTCTTTACATTTAAAAAGCGTTGGTTTTTTAAGAACAAAAAAATATTCTGCTTTTGAACAATGTTACATGTTTTGTTTAAAACATAATATAGATTATCATTTATGTCATAGTACAATAGAACATGTTAATCAAGCCAGAGATTTCACTTTGCATTTTGTGGCGGCGGGTAAATTTTGAGTATTTTCATTGAATTCCAACCTTATTCTTTCACCTAGAATGGTGAGACCGACATTGATGTGTAGAATAATTACCGCTTAATTGACAGACACCATCAACATTTTCCAGACCTTTGTTTTTATTGCAAAAACCAAGGAAAAACATAGGCCGGTGAGGTGATTTGAGGCGCAATGTTTCATAACTTGTGTATATTATAGTGTTGGAGAGTGGGTTTGGGCTTTTTTTGAAAAGGCCAAATTTGTAACAGATAACAGTAGGAATAGTTGTATGTAGCTGTTATTTATGATTTTTATGCTACAAAACTCTTGTACAAGGGGGTGGGGGGCTGGGGAGACGGGGCGAGGTCCCAGCTTCAAGTGACTGTGGTGGTGACTATTCGTATGGGAGTTTTCAGACAATATTGTTTAGCGGGCGATTTTGGCCAATTTTTATTTAAAATACTTATTGTAATTGACAGCAATATTGTTTATAAATGA